>JAACYV020118449.1:0-10459 GCA_009936425.2 Chrysaora fuscescens
ATACGGAATTTGCTGAAAGCAAGATCGGAAGCATTATGGCGGAAGGGCCTTCGAAAAGCGAAGATGGAAATTCGTTTCGGATCGAAGATGGCGAGCCCGGGAGAAGGAAGTTTACAAAACAAAATAGGTTTGACACTGCTCAGACAGTGGGGGCAGACGACCAGGGGTGAATGGAGGGAAAAAAGGAAGAGCGCCGACCGTAATTTAGGGCAGCTCTAGACAAAGGATTTCGTGATACATACAAACATTTGCGCGTTATAATATAGATGCAAGAAGAACATTACACAACTGATGTGATTTGCAAATAACGAAGAAAGTATCAATTTCAGGGTCAAACGGATTCCTAAAGCAAGGCTCTACTCTGTGTTTGTCGAAGGAATCAGAAGACACACCATATTCACCTCTCTGTCCACAAGTTATCAACTTTATTGCTGCAAGGTTACTGCTTGCACCATAGCAAACCACACACGCTGTCTTCAATCCAAGGTTACTCTCATTGTTTCCATTAGTGTCTCGACTGCAATTGGATGGTCAATTGTTTTGATCAATTGGTCAATGATCAATGGGGCCAATGATGTCATAAATCGATGTGATATCTCTCCAAAGAATCTGTAGAATATATTCGACTGGTACAGGGTTGGTTGACAGAAGGGTTTGAAAAACATCATGGAGATTATGCATTCCCTCCTCATTCATAGCAAGTCCAAGGAACTTCTCATTTTTCATGTTCAATGCAACTTTTCCAATCACTTTAATCTCATCGAATATCAAAGCAACAATGCTAAGGGGTTTCTTTGACCCATTTTTTATGCATTCTCCTGAAATAGAATATAGTCAGCTTTTTTTCATCTAGGTAGTCCTCATTTATGCCAGATTGTTTCGTACTGCAGATTGTTTGGTTTTGTACTGCAGTAAACAGTTTTTATCGATGGTAGCTCTAGGATCTTGAAACTTTTCAATGCTGAGTAGGCAAGCTAGAAAACAAGAGATAATATAAATTAAAATTTCTTGAAATTGACCGAAAGCAAGAGTTGAAATTGTGCAAAAGGTACACTTTGCTTTAAAAGTCACCATGATTTATTTGACTGTTGGAAACCTGGATTGTTTTTAGAATATCATTACAGTCAACTGGGTTGAATTGGCTGGCACAGAAAACATCTAAACTGTCACAAAAATCCTGGCAGGGGTGAACTTTTAAAAGAGGCATGGGGATAAACAACTTTCTAGGATTGGGTCTCAAAATCCTGCCTATATTCTGGGATTGGGTCATAACAGAAATTCTTGGAGCAACAGTTCCCCATATGACCCAATAAGTTCCCCTCGGGGTCGAACCTCAAGCTAGATGTTCATTATTAGTTCAGCTTCGGCAACACTTGATCAGAGTATATATGGAGCTATTCATATATTCTAAATGTTCCAAATATTACCAAACTAACAATATTTTCGCTCACCAATACGATATCTAATCATGCTCCAGCAATGTCCATTTTTATTCTACTTTCCTAGGATAAAGATAGTGTGTCAGGTAATGAAATTCATATATCATGAAATACAGAATACTTATATTCTGAACTATAAAACAGCATCAAGTGCACAAAAAGAATATTGCATTGTTGGGTGTATTTACAATCGTCCTCCTGCAAACCTTAGTATCTCATATTCCCTTATTTTGTTCGTCTAGGCCATTCATTTGTAGTCATTACACTAACACGTCACCATAAAGGAATCTCTCTTTGAGTATACCTTCGGTAACATTACTACAAACGAACTACCCAAAATGGATTCTGCATCTGTACAAGGAAAACCATTAACATTTAATGGAACAGGCGATCTTCGTTTGTTCATTGCAAAAGTAGAGATTTAGTAGTCGGTGAAAAATCATACTGGGAAGAAGTGTGCCCAGGCTTTGGCGAGTAAATTGGAGGGCCCAGGTTTTGATGTCTATTGAAGGAGTTTGAGCGGGGCAAACGCAACAGAGAAGAAGACCTCAGTGAGCTATGGAAACGCAAGAGAGAAATAGGTGAGTCTACACAAAATTTTGCCTACAAAAGTTTATAACTTGTCAAGTTAACTTATCCTACATTTCAATCGACAATTCACAAAACAATAGCAAGAGACCATGTTGTAAATGGTTTGCATTTTGACATGCAAGTAGCCCTAAATTCAACACAAAAAACGCTCAAGGAGATAGCTGACAAAGCCACACGGCTGGAGCTGGCAGGAATTCAATCATTACCAGTAAACATGAGGTCCTCTGCAAACTTGGTTAATCCGACTAGCGGTGACGACATTGTTGAATCAATTACTGATAAAGTGATTGAACGATTACAGACAACCTCCTATTCCTCGCACGGGGGAGAACCACACAAAGATATTAATCTTGTCTCTGTCAATTACTACAGCGGCCGCGGTCGTGGCCGAGGCCGAGGGGAACAAAACCATAGTATGGGATGTGGCAACAATCCTTGTAGATTTCAAATCTCAAAAGCTGAAAAAAGCACCCGGAAACTTTCGTTGCCGAACCTGCCAAAGTAATCAGCACTTGTACAGGGCCTGCTCAATGCAATTTTGCTTGGAATTCCAGCTGTGCAAATTATCATATGAGGCTCAAGAAACTCCACAAAATAATCCAAAAATCAATATCTGTAAAGATGACAGTAAAATTTCTACAGCTATTTTGTAAGCCGAATTAAATTTTAAATTGACCAATGTTCTTCTAGATTCAGGTGACTGAATAACAGGGTCAGCAGCTATAGTTAATGTTGATGAAAACCTCATCGATGCTTCTGGGAAACCAATGGATATTATAGGTAAAGAACACATACAAGTCTTTATCAAGGGATCACACCGGCCTGTCTTCCATGAATTTTGTGTAGTTAACACTAGAAACTGCACAAATATACTTTTGGGACGTGATTTCTTGAAACGATTTGGCTCTGTAACGTTCAATTTTGAAACCAATAACGTCAAACTAGGCAACCAGTGGCCTAGAACTCACTGGCCCTCAAAGTTTTAGAGTCTCAGAAAAAGTCATTATTCCTGCGAGAACTGGACAGACAGTCATTGTACACTGTAGTCCTAAAACAGCGTTTCTCATGGGAGATTTCGAATGGACTCGTATCTATGGAACTACTGGTACTTATGACACTTATGCTTGCGTAATTCCTAATGCTGAGGGTGCATTTAAGATAGCCATTGTCAATGTCAACAGTGATGATGTAGAGCTCCCATCTAGGAAAACAATTGGTTTTCTTAATTCTTCAGGATCAGACATCTTAGTAGCTTCAAGCCTTGATACCCAACCATGCACTGATACATCCTTTGTTCTTCCATAGGAATTTCAAACCGGAAACAAACTGACAACTGAAGAAAGTGATAAACTAACAAACCTTATCCACAGTTGGAGATATTTCACTTCAAATCCTAAAAGCCCAAAAAGAAACACTGTATTAGAGCACAAAATTATAGCTAATGATTCACTGCCAGTCTACCAGAAACCAAGACGTATTCCTGCCACCTGGAAAAAAGAGGTCAATACACAAATTCATGAAATGCTCGAAAACGACATCATTAGGCAGTCAGAGTCGCCAAGGAATAGTCCAATTATTCTTGTCAAAAAGTAAGACAATTCGACTCGATTCGTCTGTGATTTTCGCAAGTTAAATGACACGACAAAAAAGGATACTTATCCTTTTCTGCACATTAAAGGTGTGCTTGAAAAATGGCGGGAGTCCGGTATTGGTCTACCCTTGATGCAGCCAACGCCTATTGGTCTATGCCTCTGCATGAATCCGACAAGGAGAAAACAGCCTTCTCTGTACCGCATGGCAAATATGAGTTAAATTTGACACCATACGGACTGTGCAAGGCTGGTGCATCCTACCGGCGACTTATGGATATTTGTTTGTCAGGCCTACCAGCAGACCATGTTCATGACGATATCGCAGTACACAGTAAGACATTCAATGAACATTTGAAGGATCTGGAAGCTGTTTTTTTGCGCCTTCACTCAGGGGGCATTTCACTGAAAGCAACATAGTGTATATTTGCAAGTCAAATGGTCCAATATTTAGGATATAAGTTACCCGCCGATGGGATAAAACCACCAACTAGACTAATGTTAGCAACTTGGGAGTTCTCACGCCCGAACACCAAGAAAGAACTCAAACATTTCTTACGTCTGGCTGGGTTCTACCGTAACTTTATCGAAGGCTTTGCTCACATAAGTCAACCTTTGAACAAATAACAAGTGACAATGTTACATTTGAGTGGAGTGCTCGCTGCAAAGAGGCCTTTGTTACCCTGAAACAAAGATTATGCTCAAAACCTGTTCTCAGTTATCCACAATGCGGTCAACCATTTGTAGTTGAAGTGGACACAAGCCATGTGGCTGTTGGGGGTGTACTATCCCAACAACAACAAGATGGCACCACCCATCCTGTCGCATATTTTTCAGTTATATTCTTCTCAACAACGATGGTCGGCCCACATCAAGGAAGCCTATGTACTGCTGTTAGCTGTTAGAAATTGGCACATATATTTGGCAGGAACAAAATTTATCCTCAATTCAGATAATAACCCACTTTTCCATATACGAAATACTAAAGACCCCTAAGACCACTAAAGGTTTGCCGGGTTGATTTCAGAACTTGAAGAGTATCATTACACAGTCCAATATCTGCCAGGTAAATTGAACCCAAAGGCTGATGCACAGTCAAGAGTCCCATCAAAGCTGCTAATCAAGAATCGGGATCAATTTGAAGACCTGTTTGAGGAAAAGATATATGCTGTTGATTTGCGAAACCAATCGTTTAAGGCTCAGTTGACAAAAGAACGTATTTAGCTTAAACTTGGACATTAATTAATGAGGTGGGGAGGAATGTTGGGTGTATTTACCCCGTCCTCCTGCAAGCCTTAGTATCTTATTTTCCTTTGTTTTGCTGGTCTAAGCCATTCGTTTGTAGTTATTACAATAACAAGTTGCCATAAAGGAATCTCTCTTTGAGTGAAAATGTGACTTCTGTAACAGCATGGCAACATGGTGAAAACTTCGGTAATGGCAGAAATTCAGAAAGCCAACTTGCAATAGTTCTTAAGTGAAAAAATGATGCGTGAATATGATTTATTCTTTTTCTAATATTACGCTACCTCAACAGAGCCTTCAGTATTGAAGAAGTTGATCATTACAGTACAATAAAAGTAGAAGTAGATCGAGGATTCGTATTGTTTGAATAAATGTTTGAATGAAGGATTGCCACACATTTTTTGTAGGTAAAAAACATTGTTGGATATGAAAGCTGTTGCATGACAAAAAGCTATTTTGCTTCTAAGAATTATCTTTTATCTGTAATCAAATATCATATATTTACCTTGGTTATTAAACTGCTCTCTATAAAATTGACATCTGTCTTGCGCGTCTTTCTTCCAGTTCTCTCTAACAATGTCAGGAAAGTCTGCATCACGAGCAATTCCCTCAAGCATCAATGTTTCCAATTCATTTACAGCATTGTTCAACAATGGCCTAGACCAACAAAACAAGGGAATATGATATACTAAGTCTTGCAGGAGGACGGGGGTAAATACACCCAACATTCCTCCCCACCTCATTAATTAATGTCCAAGATTAAGCTAAATACGATCTGCTCTACAGATTTCTCCATCTCATCGTTTTGTTCATTGTCAAGATTGATGTTATATTCCTTTGTTGTTGTTTCATACATGTTAACTTTTTTCCTCAGTTCTTCTCTGCTCGATGAAACTGCCTTAAGTCTTCTTTGCTTGCTGATAAGAGTAAACTTGGAGATTCCATAATTTGACGAATACTTTAGGCGCTTGCCAAGACTTTACTTACTTTCACTTGCATTTCTTCTATTCATCTGCTTTACATATCGAAAAAATGACTTACATTCTTGGCATATTACTCCATTCTATTTTTCAAGTCTGCACATATTCTTAGCAGCTTTGAGCCTTACCTGACATTTACTGCTTGTAACTTTCTCAAATGGGCTCTTATAGTGTTCCTTGTTTTTCAAAATCACATGGATTTCGGACGACATTAAAGTCAATTGTAATTAAAGTCAGTTGCTGAGGCACCAACACAGAGATAGTGACGCGTATTGAAAAGCTCCATCAGGTTTTCAAAATAATTCATGTCCAACTGCTGCTTATCGACACTGCTGAAGAGTCATCAGCAATGCTTTCAGACTCACCAAACAACTTGGGTTGGTATACTGCAGCATAGGCATTCTCATTCAGCTGTTGTGCTTGTAAATTCTTCTCCAGTTTTTGGAGCAGCCTAGCTTTAACCTGTTTAGAAGATAGATTCGTTTCTCGCGTGATGTGATCGACCATGTTAGATTTTCAGCAAACACTTCAACACCAACGCAGAGGCTTTCTGCGAGGAAGAAAGCATCTGGGACTTTGCTCTTAAAATAGAAGCTGCGAATCTGTACGTTCTTTTACTTGAAAATGATCAAGTAAAAGAATGTGCAATGGTCAAAACCTCTCTGCATTTGAGCGTCAGTACACGCAAATAAAACGCAGCAAATCAAGGGAAATAGCTCGCAAAATGTTTGCCAATGTTTGACAAACAAAATGAAGTCAATTGATTTGAAATCAAGACAAGAGAATGCTCGGAAATAGCCTCAGAAAACTATGCAAACAAACCAGATTTGGTTACACTATCTTAGTTCTCCTTATTTTATCTTGATGATATTAAAGAAGGAAAATCATTTCAGGCTAATCCTGCTAAACATAGATAACAAATCAAACTTTCAGAAGAACTCCAAAACTAAAAATTGATCATACACCAGGCCCTCTATAATCACAACCATATTTGTCTATTATAAATTGGTTTCCATCCATTTGAAAGAAAGAAAAAAAGCTTTCAATTATTTCATTTAAAAAGTCTGCATGCCTTGAAAAAGTTGTGACATTTTAACATCATCAGAACCTCTTTAATCACAACCATATTTTTCTATTATAAATTAGTTTCCTTGGAATAGCTTAACCAGATCTTTTTTTCCAAATTTTAATGAAATAACACCTTTTTATGCAGCAGGTAATTGAAGAAAAATCAGCCCCACAAAGATAAACAAATAAATATATGAACTTATCTTTCATAATTCCAAATATGATTTCCCAAAGGGAAACAAAAAAACATTAAAAACATAAATCTCATCTAAGAAAGGAATGTGAAACCTCTGCTCTCTGGCTCTGATTAGGCCTTATGCACCATGAGGTGATTGAGAACTGTTCAGCTAGGCAATTTCAAACCATCTGTTCGGAAGAAGAAAGAACTAAGTGTGTTTTAGGGCAAAAAGTATTTTTACTCCCGTCTTTTCTTCCGTAATTGAAAGACCAATATTCTACGTCATAAACCATTGTTCAGAATATCTTAGCTTACATTGGTCTAAAGTCATTATGACGTCAGTAATCATTCCTGCCATGGTAATCAGACCTGCCACGCTACAAACGGTCAACCCCAAAATGGCCCAAGGTAATAAAGAGGTTCAGTGCTTTATGTGTAGAGTATCTGAGTCATACATTATACAATGGCTTTTATTCGTCTGATGCAATGATGGACCGAAACATTGATGATGTCATTTTTGGGATATAGGGAGTAGTAGGGGAGTTGTACCTTGGCCTTGTATGTACCTAAATATTCATTTGAGAAGTTCTTGCATGCAGAATTTCCATCATAATTTCTTTTATTATTATTTAATGGATTTCTACCAAAACGAGAAGATCATAAGAACATGCCAGAACGACGCAATGCTGAGGCAGGCATAGGAAGCTACTCACATTCATGCAGAGAATCCGGAATCAAACATTAAGGAGGGGTGGGGAAATTCGAATGTTCCTAGAACTTGATTGGAGAAAAGATCAAACGAATCCAACTTAATAAACAACTGGCAAGCTATAGATTCCAATCATTAACACACTGATGAGGCTGCCGATAGGCAGCAAATTAGTTGATATATTAAAAAATATATATATATTTAATTTATGATTAGATAATTGCGAGTTTCTTTAAATCAATTGTCGCTCAAACAAAATTACCAAAATACAAATTGTCGTAAAAGACATCATAGCCAAACGGAAAAAACTGATTTCCAACCTAGACATGTTGAAAGATATTGTTGAGAAATTTAAAATTTGAAAATTTAAATTTGGATAATGATTTATACTATGACTGTATATTTTAATAACCTTTATCACACTTAGGTAGTTTTGTCTTTTTTCAGTAATCTTGTAACATTTGATGAACAAAGTGGTTTTATAAAGGGCATTTAATATTTTAAAAGATTGTAAATCTTTTAAATCAATTTCGCATCAGTTACTCTCAGTTGTGGCACCATGGGGACGACTGATGCTTTCTCCCCATTTGTTGCTGAGATCAATTTTTTAATTATTCCAAAATCAAGGAGAAAGTTGTTTGATCCTTCCCTGTGATGTTAACAAGATGCCTCTGCAATTACTACAGTGTGGTAAATTAATTAGTCGACAATATTATAGTTTAACATCATTCTTTTGACTATGATTTGACACCTGATGACAGAGTTGGTGCCAAATCATTCTGCTAAATATAAATGACATATCTTTCCTGTAACTTTCCTCAGAATAGGCAAATAAATAGGCTAGATCGATATGTTAGCCTTTATAACGACTGGCCAAATTATTAAGTTGTGGGATGTGTGGCATGATGGCAGAAGGTAGAGATCCATTAAACAAATAATAAATGTAGCCAATAGAGCGCAAGTTCTTGAGCGCAAGACCAGTGCAGCCTATTCTTGATTTATTTAGCAAACCTATAAGGTAAACTAAATTGAAAATTGAAAAATAAATAATTTTTCTTTAAAATTTACATTATTCTATAGTTGGAACATCGGAAGATACTTTCACGAAAACTGGATTCAGGAATTGGAAACTGGGATCTGGAGATAAATGCAAATTAGCAAACCATGCTTCATCAGTTATGCATTCGTTATCTATTGAGAGAATGCATAATTTCACAGCGTTAAGCCAATCAACTTACAGTTCAGTGAAGCTGGGATAGCCATGAATTCGGAGCAGAATAAGGGAGCAGGAAATGGAAACATTTTGGAAACAATATTTGATGTTATCCATCATTTGATTTTTTAAATAGGGGAAACTTTCTTGAAGAATTGAAGTTTCTTTCAAAATACCATGAGCTCTTGCGAAAATGGATGGAAAAAATCCTGAAAATGTGAGTTATTTTTCACATGTGTCACAAAATGAAACGATCCCAATCATCAGAAACCTTATAACGGAAATTGTTTGGAGTGAAGTCATGCAGTGAAATATTTTTATATATTTATAATGCGACGAAGTGACATCACATAAAAGAGGGTTTATGTCAGTTATCTTACGTTACGTAATTTAATTCATTATAACAGAACGGTGGGTGAGACTTGTCAGAGCTTTCAGTCTGTGATAGTGGAAGTATTAAATAATATCAATTTACCCATCAAGACATGATTGACATGGGATTCGATGGAGCTGCTAATATGTGGGGTAATGATGAAGAGTGCCAAATTTGTTGAATATTTTCATTGCTTCGCCCATAAATTAAACCTTGCTCTAGAAAAATAGTGTGGAAAGGATTTGGCCAGTGAAGGAAATTTTCGAGACGATTGAAGAAGTCTACAGTTATATAACAGTGGTTGCCACAAGGGCATGCTTTTTACAATAATCACCTTCGAGCAAAAGGTATCATGTCCAGCATAACTGCTCTGCATTCTTTTCCAGACACAAGGTGGGCAGCTCGATCTGATAAACTCGAGGTAGTGATTAATGTATATCCTGCATTGCTCTCGATTTGGAAAAGCAGTTGGATAAGAATGACAACATGACAAATGGTTTGGTTGTGAGGCTAAAGCTCTTTAGTTTTGTTGCACCTTGTCTTGTTCTGCATAGATGTTTTCTGCTAAGTAGATCAGCTTCAAAATACCTAAAAATATGGATTTAACTTCTGGAGTTCTTTCAATCCCGGACTTAAGAGCAACGTTTTTTTTCATTTGAAACGATCAAGGACGTCAAGATTTCCTTAGAGATGCAGACACTTTGCAGCGAGGTGTAGCAGTCAATCAATGAGCAATGTTTCCATTGGATATAACTCTTAAGAAATTCTCCCCAAAATTTGTTGTGTCCTTCCAACACATCTATCTGATGGTCAGAGTATCCTGGATATGGGCGAATTACAACCACTCAACTTCAAAAGAGAGCTTTATTTTCCATTTCTCGACAAAGTGATGGGCGAGCTTGACAAGCACTTTTCAAGCAAGGCTTAAGCCTAGTTTATACTTCATAATTTTTCACGTAATTTTTTGCTTAAGCAAAAAATTAAGGCCTTGGCGCCAGGATGTCTGCATCATAATCCTACTTAATCCCCTATAATTTTGCTTATGGGTTTAAGCAAAAAAATTATTGCTTAAAG
>JAACYV020118893.1:2409-17703 GCA_009936425.2 Chrysaora fuscescens
TCTTTATATCTGGGTTTTCAGCATTGTCCTTTATGGTACGGCCATAATAATTTTTATTTTCAGAATCTTCTCTTCAGAGAGCTATCCCTTGCCAGAAATAGATTCTTTATTGCCTTGCACTCTTTTTTTAGTGTTTTCAAAGCAGTGCCCATCCTCTTAGCTACATAGTTTACCAGCCTGACATCTGCACCATACACCTTATTATTTACTGTACTACGAAAGGTAAAATATTTGCTACCACCACCTGATAGCATCGTTGTATATCGCAATTTGTGCTTTTAAATTGATCTCTGCCAAACGAACAAATTAATTTTGGCATTACCTTCTCTGATACTGCAGCACATTAGGTATGGAAACATTTTTCGAATAAAAAGAACCCTCTCTGGAAAAAAGTGTCTGTGTGAGATTTTCTTGTAACATGCATGTGCAGTGAGGTAATTTGGTGCGTAGGGAAACCCTCCGTGCATTCGTTGTGAATTGCTAAGGCACTGCCGGACAAATATGGGCACACGCATGTAATTTTGATCAGGATCAATCATTTTCAAGCTCGTGGATAACTTAACAAGGTTCAACAATGCAGTTGAAAGGGCTCTTCAAGACTCTGTACTAACCGGCAGCCCCTGCGCGCTCAGAGTTTTCTGTTTACAAACAAGACGTCCATGGCTGTGAAACTCAATAATGGTTAATTATGGCTTCCACTTCCTTAGGTCTTTTTATTTAACATCTCCAAGCCCCAAACCAAAGGTAATTTTGTTAAAAAAGTGACGGTCTTTAAGCGGGGAGCACAATAATGTTAAAACTGATGAAATCCGAGCAGTATGAAGGAAGTTATGATTGCTTTTCTAACGATTTTGCAGTAACGTCATCAGTCACGTGATAACTGGGGTTTTTAAAGATGTACAAGGCAGAATATGATATTCTAAGGCCCTTCAACAATTATCAGTCATAAGAGCTAAGGATAGGCGAAATGTTAGGTTAGGACATAGCTATGCCCTGGAGACAAAGAATATAGATAAATGTTCGTTTCATAAATTTTGATACAAAGTACAACCACTTATTCAAACTAAAAGTGGCAATGGTTCAAGTACAAGTCCTCATTCTTTATTCTTTTTTTTTCCAAAAACATCACATTTGCCTCCTTCTACGTCCTTGTTTTTCTTTTCTTTCTTTTCTTTCTTTTCTTTCTTG
Organism: Chrysaora fuscescens; assembly: GCA_009936425.2. Taxonomy (NCBI): domain Eukaryota; kingdom Metazoa; phylum Cnidaria; class Scyphozoa; order Semaeostomeae; family Pelagiidae; genus Chrysaora; species Chrysaora fuscescens. The sequence continues at coordinate 3,598 of JAACYV020118893.1, forward strand.
TCTCTCTTGCCTCCATTAGTTGTTCCATTTCCCCAATGATCAGATCTTTTTGCAGTTGCAAGACACCCATAATGGAGCCTGACTTGCTCGATGTCCTTGTCAGACATACCATCTCTATGCCCTATCTCCGCCCCTTGTGCGTCTCCCTTAGTCTCCATTGTTGGCTGATTATTGCTACTAAAAGCGAGCAGATTGTAGTGCATCACACTGTTGTAATCGTACGAAACACCAAGATTTGTCTGGTCGTCATTTATGACAAACTGATCTACATATTCTGCGAAAAGAATAAAGAAGATAAACTTAAACCGACATCACTCTTCAGGTATTGTGCGGATGGCCAAGTATAAATAACGAAGAGGTCAATTATTAACTTTGGCAGTTACTTTGTCTAAAACGATAAAATCGTGTATTTTGTAATCGATGTAATTGCTAGCTTGACCTCATATATAAGACTGTGCTACCACCGTACCATGCTTATTTTTTTTGTTAACGAGGCTAGATAGTTTAGTTTAATCATAGTAATCTGATAGCTTCTGAACCACCGCATCGTTTGACACTTGAAGCTCGCTGAAGATTCAATTCTAAGTTGCATTTTTGAAGCATCCACCTTATTCAAAGTTTTTTTAAATTTTTCTTGACTCATTATCATTCCTTTCCCATTTGAATTCCTCGAGCAACGTAAAGGCAATCAAACATGTCCCCCCCCCCCCCACAACCACATCTTCACCTTTACACATGACTAGCTACCATTGTTGTCGCCTTCACGTTCTCGATACATGTAGCATGGCTTATTTCCTGATTTTTTCTGCCTATTTTTGCTCATTTTGAGTTATTGCCTAAGACATTATAACGCAGCGTACTTTAATGCAATACTGTATAATTCTGATTTATTCTTCAAAGCATCGAGTGATAATTGGAGGAAGAAAGAGTGCCATTTTTGCATTTCGAATCTCCTAACATGCAGATAAGAACAAATGTATGATTTGAAATGATTGATAATACCAGGAATAATATTTTCGTATTTGATCGTAATAAACTGATCTCTGTCCAACCGACTGTGCTCGTGAAAAAATCCAAGCGCATGCATCATTTCATGAATGACCGTTCCTTTGTATTCACAACCAATTCCAATGGAGATTTCCTGTTTATATCCAGCTGTGAGATACTGATCCGGCAAACGACCCACATACGACCAGCACCTGAAAGAGCAAACACCATGATATAAAGATGAGGGACATCATTTTTAAAAAATATTGTAATTATCCATTTTTTGTATTATTTTTAATGGGATCTAGCTCTTTGGGAGAACATCTTTTAAGCTTCATAAATCTTTTCCAAATTCATTGAAGTATTCGCGCTCGATGTTTTCGTATTTGTAATAAACAGACACTTCAGACTTTTGAATTGCCTTGCATAGAAACTGCTTTTGGCTTTGAACACAGGCTAGTAAGAACTATAAGCTGATACGTTTGCTACGTTGGGACATGTTAAGAAGCACTTCGTGGTTAACGCAAAATTTGAAATTGCATGGACGCCTCTTTTTCAATTTTTTTATAGAGAAATAAGATATTTTCAAAAAGACTTCACTAAAAGCATAATTTCTTTAAATTTCTTTCAGTTTGTTTTTGTAAATATTATCTGATCCGTAAATATTAGCTATCCGCAATGGACGTTGGCTATCATATATTATGCTGACAACACTTTTTAGCATAATTTCTATCGTGTTGCAGTCAGGAAAGTACAATTTAATGCTCTTTAGAAAATTGCTTACCCATTATCTTTGATAAATCTGATGAAGTATTTTGACTTATCCGTTCTTTTGATAAATCGAAGGCAAGTATAACTATGAAAATCAGCTATTGCACCATCAATTGCGGTTTTAGCATCGTCATCTGTCAAAAAAGAAAGTACATCGTCGATTGATTTTCTAATTTCTTGCAGTTTTCCTGTTAGAACGAGGGATGAGGCAGATGAAAAGGGAAATAAACAACTCATTGAAGCTCAGGCCTACTCTCTAGTCTTTCAATGCATTGTAGCTACCATTCTATCCATCAGTACGATCATTTCACTGAGCAACACTTTATACTGATTTGCTATAAAATGTCATTATATTTTCACCATAAGAAACAATAAGTATGGTCGATATTGTCTACTGAGCGCAAAAGCGCCATAAGCATAATCTTGTTTCTGTTGTTTTGAGTTTGGCCATTAAGAAGCAACTTATTTTCACACATGCATGAAGCAAATTCATTGCGCAGGAGTCGAATTCATTTTTCAACCAACAACTTAGCTATGCGTTCTTTGATGCATTCAGTTTCTCTTTTTTCATATTTTAGCATTTCAAGAATGGTTGTACTGCGACAGGTTTCGTTTTTCAAAAGCCCGGTCTAACTTAGCTCGTACTCATATCCACAGTGTTATACAAACGCTGTAAAATGTTCAGTGAAATGTTACCGTTCGACCAGTGCATTATATAAGATGTGCGAAATGAGGCAGTGCAACAGTACTTTTTTTCTCTCTTGTTTCCGGTCTATCTAATTGTGAGGGAGATTAAGTGGTACAGAAGTTATAAATGGTTTATAATTAGAGATATGTTTTGATATAAGTCGCTCTATCAATGATTGAAATTTATTTATTAGCAAGTTTGTCTTCTGGACCTAATCAAATCAGATTGATTTACTGTACTCACTGAGGTTATCTGCAACTTCATATTTGATGTTCTGTGGCTGAGACCATTTAAAGGATGGAAAGGAAATTACATCTCTCTTTCCAGATTTATCTTTCTTCTTTTTTTTCAGTTTTTCTTTTTGATCCTTTGTTACTCTCATGTCGCCTTGATAAAAGTATTTGTCTAAAAATGAAAAAGAAGAGTTCAACACCAACTATAAGATACTGATAATTTTCGCACCCAAATACAAAGAAATAGTGCTAATTGTAGTTGAAGCAATAGTTGTAGCCCATTTTATTGTAATTATGGTCCCATATTGATTTTAGGAGTAGGTACATCCAAGAAACTTCAGTTTAGATGTTAGCTAAATGATATTGCAATGCCGATGGACTTTTTATATAAATCACCCTTAAATTGACGTATTTAGTCCAAATGATGATTATGCCTTATGATGCAGCTTGAAAGATGTGGCTAAAGATGATCGGAAATAAAAGGGTCTTAACGATTCATCAGTAAATTTTTAAAAGAAAAAAACTCTCCAAAGAATTTAGCTATGAAGATAGAAGATAGTTATGGCAAAAAAGAGCTCATAGCTCCGATATGTAATCTAATCAAATTATCCTTTGATATTCCAAGCTATTTAACAATCTTGGAATAATTTATCAACTCTTGAAATTATTTGAACAATGCACACAAAGCTGCAAATAGCATAAATCATGGAAACCTAGCTTGAGCTCACAAATGTTTAGCTGTTGATAACTTTCGTGATCAAGTGACATGTACTACCTTGCTTCAAAATCAATTAGGCAAGATTAAGGAATATCAAAGTAAAGTGAATGTTCCGATTTTGAATGGATTTTAAAAAGGCATCATTAGGTCCTTATTGATATCTAGGCTTTAAAGATATCTAAAATGTTTGATCTGATTACTATTGGTTGCATCGTCCTCGTTGTCCTGTTCAGCTTCTTGCTCTTTCTTTTTCTCATCTGGGGACGTTGGTGAGTCTCCTAGAAGTGAATTTGGCATTATATAGCGTTTTCCTCTAAGAACTTACACCAGTTATTCTTTGATTCAAACGTTTTCACAATACTAGAAGGGATAATAGAAAGCGAAACCACGTAACGCTAGCAACATTTCACTGAAGATCACTCAACAATGGTAGAGTGATGTTTAGTGGTGTTGAGTGGGGGTACTAAAACGCTCTCAACAATTTGACTGAGCATTTGTTGAGCAATGGAAAATCAGACTTTCTTTCGTTGTTTCTTTCTTTCTTTAAGCCCTGTTAAAACGCTCCCAACATTTCACTGAACATCGCTCTAAACTTGTAGAGGGCAAATGTTGAGAGCGTTTTATCACCTTGTTGTGTGGTGTTCAGTGATGTAAGGCAGTGTTCAGCGATGTTAAGTGGAGTTTGAAAGAAGTCAGAAATGTCCAGTGGGTCATTGCAACATTTCAATTTTTCTAGGTGTTGTTGAGCGATGTTCAGAGCATTTTAACACCTTATCCAACAATGTTCAGCCGGCGCAAGCTCGTTTTTGGATGGGGTGTTAAAATGCCCCCAGCATCGCTCAACAACACCTAGAAAAATAGAAGTTTTGTATCGACCCACTGCATTGAAGTTTTTCTCTTTCCTTGATTCAATTAATATTTCATTTCTACAATAATTGTTATACAAAGTCAAGCAAAGGAAATAAGAAAATCTGGGATCTACTCGGATATTTCTGGGATTGTAGGATATATTCAATGTTAGTTAAGATACCTCAGTATGATGCAATTTTTTGAGAAGCAAAAATTCATATTTCCGATTCATCACTTATCTAAAGACTAATATCCGCTATCATCTTGATGCTAGCTTGATTCGAATTTCAGGCAAAAAAAAATATGCACTTAACAACAAATCGTATTAATTACAGTGAAAATATATCACATACCCCGTCACCTTATGAAACCCCATTTAGGCACATCTATGTTTGTTCAAAACATTGTTTTGTTAGATAGTTTTCAATTCTGGAGGAAGGGGGGGGGGGGATGAAAGGATTGATATAAACTAAAGATGGCTTGACTATCTAAGCAGACATAACAATTGGCGCTGGTTTCAAACCTTTTCAAGGCTGAAACAAGATTGTTTCCGTTATTATTTGTAATTTCCTTGAAGATGATTAATAAAATGAGTAAGAAAAGTAAGTAAATTGTGGTATAATCTTGAATCTGGTAAACTGTTATCAATTTTTGCACATACCTCCTTCACCTCTACCACAGATTTCGGCTACATTGCGCGAGCAATCAATTTCGATGCTCAGCACCAGAAACATGGATATAGCCAGGATCATTCTTGTCTTGTGAAACATTCTGAGCAATTCTAGCGTCTAGCAGTCAAGCCAAGACGTTAATAATGTTGTTCGGGAAGAAAAGAGAAGAGAGTAATATAACCTCAAAATGAGAGGACTAGACGGGTGTTTCTGCTGATCTACTTACCTTCTATGACTTAATGGTTGTAGTAACCTTTGCAATAGAAGCGATTGCACCTACAGGATCCCAAAGTTTCCTCTGCAGCTGGTTAAACCCCGTTTCAAATCGACTTAAATGTCAAATGATGCAAATATTGTTTATTTATGCCTATCTATTTAAGCTTGTAATGAACACGTATTCACTGGTTCAGAAAAAAGGAGGGTCAAAAACAATGTAACCAGATTGCAGGTTACTGGTCATCCTAGCTAACCAAGCTAACCAAGTAGCAACTAGTAACCGAATCTTTCGATTAAGCACTTCTTTTATAAGTATTACGAAATTCTAAATAATTCCACTGAAGTAAACCAACCCAAATCTAAATAGCGTAGCTCTTATAGTTACTTGGATTCGAAATCAGATAAACCTTAACGAACTTGACGATTATGGTAACAGGTAGAACATGCAGGATTGCTTGTTTGTTTTTACATCTATTGTTGTTGTTGGATAAACAGTTATTCAGTGATCCGGAAAAAAAACATCATGTACCACGGTCGTGACTTAGGTTGTCGGTTGTTGGTATGAACAATCATAGTATTGACACCAGTTTTTATCATGCTTCAGGGTACTACAATACTGCTCAATTCCTTGCAAGCTGCTTGCCAATGGTCGAAAAGTGCGTGTTCGTTTGCAGTGCCATGCTTCACAATACTTTGTGGGCTTTTAACATAAAATCTATAGTATATGTAAAAACTGCTGCTTAAAACAACATCAGTAATTTCGGAGCCAGTGAACAATCGTTATATTAGACTCCTTCGTCGCGCGCAGCTTCAATTACCAAACCAATAGTAATGAATCAATAAAATAAGACATGTTTATTATGATTGTTAGTTTATTACACACTTTTGTGGTTGGCATATTTCCTTAATTAAGTCCCCTAAAGGGACCCCATTAAGCACTGAAGAGATCATGTAATCTATTGCAACACGCTTTCACTCTTTTCGCTGAAACTTTTTATAAGGATAAAGAGCGGCCCATCGACATTAATCCGGTTTCCACAAAGATGTCTAGTTATATTGTATGCGATATATTATACAAATAACAAATGTGTGAATATTTACTTATGAAATTAGCTGTAGTTTCTAAAAGTTTTTTATGAAGTTTATATTTTACAGCGCTAAGTTAATTGTGTCTTAAAATTACTTGTGTAACATTAGATCGTTTGTTTCTCTTGCAAATAAAATTATTCACTGATCAGATAAATAAACAACAGCATCCGCAACTGCACTATGAAATTTATAACGTTAAGAAAGATTTTTATCAAGTTATAACATTGTTTTTGTAGAAATGTCTTCCATTCAACTAAATTCAGATTGTTTCATGTACTGGTGTTTTTATTTTGTAATTTGTGTGCTTCCATGTTTGTTTACAGTAAAGTGTTTTCCTTAAGTGGGTACACACTCCAGCGACACCCAACTATAAGGCATATACTTCCCCGCCGGGGGATAAAAACCGCCACAGTAATTTATGAATGGTAATCTACAGCTGTCTTAATTTTTGGAATTAGTGCAAGACTTTGGGGAGGACCATCGTGGCAAAATGAATGGCACGGGCCTTGTGGTGCTATGTGGATCATAGCCACAAGAATAGTTTGCATGGAATTATTTCATTCAACATGTCGCTCTTGTAAGTTTTTCCGGCTCTATAAGGTGGAAGGTAAGGTGTTAGTAGTAATATTAAACCAGACACAAGGATTCTCAGTGCATTGAGAAAAGCTGCAAGAAAAAAGGGTATCCGAGAAAGAAAATCTACCAAAAGCGGCAGCGATTTCAACCAAACTCCAAAAGAATAAAAACACCTGGCTATGCGCGCCTAGTTAGAAAAAGATGGTAAACGTGAATTTCACGTAATGAATTTCACGTTCTGTTTATCCTTATTAACCAAGAGTACAGAAGATCATACACTGTAGATGAATAGGTTCCCGTGAACTCGTTATAATTATGATTTTAATTCAATTTATGTTAAATGGCTAATAGTTGTACCCAGAACTCAAAAAGTCTAGGGTAGCTACCATGCTCACCTCCGCCTCCCAACCCCATAGATCTGTTCCTGTTATTTGGTATTGTAACAGGTTGTCTATGTGATAAGAGAGCATTCTGTCATGATAACGTTACTCACTGTTCGGTTCGATAATTGAATTGCTGTTCTGCATCCTACTTGCCATTAAACCCTGAAAACAGCCCTGCGTCTATATTAATTGCATTTATCAGTTTTTTAACTTCGCAGTAATAGCTACGGCTCACTTAAACGACTTAACCCAGGTAAACATAATCTTGTGCACCAGCGGTGGGTTGTGGCTGAGACCAGCGACTCTAGTTGAGAAATGGATGCAATTACAACAGAACAATCCTTAGCTAATATATTTCAAAATAGAGTAGCTTCTTTGCCCATAATTCGAGATTTTCAAGCAAAATTATATGAAAGAAGATAACTGAACGAAAGTCTGGAAAACACCTTGATTTTTCCCGCATTATTGCTTTGGAATACTAAAATGTTTTAGAAGTAAATTTAGAAGAAGATTTTTTTGTTGTTTTCAAATCTATCAATACCGTAAAAAGCCGCATAAAAGAATCTACATTATTGATAGCCTGGCCAAAGTTGAACTTAGAAAGTTGAAATAAAGTATTAGGGATTCATTCCACTCCAAAATGAGTGAAATTGAAATTTATCATCTTTATCTTAGTTGTGTACCTGACTTCAGTGTTTAAGAACATGACTTAATAGGCTCAATTATTAATGTAGGTTCTTTTATTCGTGCTAACTATATTACTATATGTGGATAAATACAAATTATACAAAAATGTAGACAAATTGAGATTGAAAGTTGAAAATTTTGTGCACGAGTTCGAATTATTGTTAGATGAGGAGAAGAAGGCGGTTACAAAGGAATCGAGTTTCTACTCAAAATCACATTGAGGCTTATTTAAAATCGAGATAACGTCAGGCCAAACAAATGTTTCAGCGTTTCAACAAATGTAAAGCTCGAGAATAGATAAACTGTCCAAAAAGACTGTGTTTGTTGTGTGCTTTGATCAGCCAAATTGCGCGCTCAAAATATGCGCATGCGTATAATCAAAACTAACCGAGGTGCGCCCCAGGTCTGCGTTCACACGACACTGTTTTCAAACTAACCCAGGTTCGATCTGGGGCGAACCCAACTCTGGAGATGGGTTTGTTGAACCTGGGGCGAACCCGGGTTAGTTTGTGTCGTGTGAACATGGCTTAAGCCATGCTCAGAAGCCCCAGGTTAGACTAACCCAGGTTCTTTTGTTGTGTGAATGCAACTAACCCGAGTTCGCTCCAGGTTAAACAAACCCATCTTAAGAAGTGCCGGACCTGTATTAGATTGAGAAGAGTGTCGTGTAAACGCAAACCTGGGTTAGTTTGTGTCATGTGAATAGGACTTTTAGGAAGGAGAACGGCAAATACGCGTAGAAACTAAGTTATTGGTTAATTTTATTAAGAGGTTCTTCTATTAGTTGCAGCTCTGCTACCTACGTGATTTTAGAACCATACAGTTTCCACCATGGTCAATTAAAAGAGCCGAGGTTTGTGTGTTTTGCAGACTGGAAAAATGATGCCGATTCTTTGTGAATGTACATATCGAGTCGTGCTCTAGAGGAATACCAATTCATGCAGATTAGTGATACTACGACAAGTAATGCGTTGAAATTATTAACCAATATAAAGATATTTGTTATACTTGTAGTTTAATTGCTATTTTCTCAAATTCGTCAGGAACTATGAAGCATAAAAGCCCAGCAACAACATTCAAGGCCCAGGCAACCCAACCGATGATGAATGACCACGAGTATTGCGATTTCAGCCTTTGATCATCTGTTGGAACTCCAGATTTTCCTGAAAACACAGCCAGTGCTAGAAGTCCAAAGGCAGCTGCAAAATAATTCATTATTTAATGCAAAAATCCTTTTTTTATCGGAACTTCTGATTACAACAATATTTTACTTTAACAGTATACCTGACGGGAAATAAACAAAGAGTAGCTACTGGGACGTGCTTTAAGTAAGAAGGAAACATGTTTCCCTACTGCCAGAATTTATTTTGGTTTTTACTCGATAAAGTCCAATGTAGCTTTTTAAGCCTTTTTAAGCGTATCAATCCGTTGATAGCCACCTGGTCTAAAACACCAATACCAGGTTTTTTAATTTTTATCTGCCAGAGGCCATATCATGTTCATGTATCGATGTCATCCAATTATTAATCATTTGCCCTGCCAGTTTATAAACAGAGAAACACAGAATTGAGCAAATAAGTAAAGATCAGTTTTGCGATAGTAAGGGAAGTGGTTTGTGGCAACAAATTCCCCCTGGTTTAAGAAACAACCAGAACGTATTTCATTTGAACATACTAGGCATTTTAATACCCCGCATGATAGAGGGTAGGAGGTACAGACTTTCGTCATGGCCTAGGCAACCTAAGAAATATATAATTAGTGAGTTATGAAAAACTGTAAACATGGAGACCAGAGAACATTTGCTGCCATTCACAGCAATATCATTCAAGGGCATCTCCATTAATCTTAGTGCGTTAGAGTCAAAAAGTGACAAAGTGATATAAATATGTACAATGTGCATCTAGAACTTTCCAAAGTATGTTATTATTCTGTCATTATGCTGCGTAAACTCTTTTGAAAATTCGCTTGACAAAAAAGGGCAACTTGAAAGAGAAAAAAGAGCACTTTGAGAGAAGATGACGGCACCTTTCAATTTTATAGAAATCTTGGAAGGACCGTGTCTGATGTTTCTGAACGTAACCACTGATTTTATTTCAAGCTGAAAGAGATATCACTATGGATGGGTGAGTTTTTCGAACCATCTTATATTCCACCTTTATCTCCAGCTATCTCACGTTAACCCACATTAACCCACAGTAGAAACCAAGCTTAACCGCACCAGCAAGTAATTATAATAAATAATTGTCACTAGATAAGGTGTTATGTAGGTTCAATCGTTAGTTTGAATAAACCATGTTCGATCGATGGCTTGTGATAAAACATTCTCTAAAGCCTCACCGTAATATGAGGCCCTTTCTTCCACCGTTTCTGCGAGGTGTTTAAAACTATTACAAATTTTTCCATAGGCAAGATTTAGCTTAATTTCTTTTAGATTTGTTGGATCATGTCTGAAGAGCGCTTTCATCTCTTTCTTCACAACAAAGATAAAAACATCACGAGTAAAAAGACTGAGCTTACCAACCAAATAATACACTAAGTCCTTTTACTAAAACAGCTTTTGCAATCACTAACAATCATGTGTGAGAGAACTATCTTCTAGCTTGTAGAAAACAAACTTAAAAATAAATTGAAAGATGTGTAAAAAAAAATAATAATCTAAGTGCTGTTTGCATTACCTGTAATAAAACACATAACACCAGGAAACTTGAAAATCAGATCTCTTCTGAAGAATGTGGCAATAACAAATGCAACGACTACTATGATTGATACCAATGCCAATGCCATAAATGCACGCACTGCTCTTATCCAAGCTAAAATGAAAAACAAAACAATTCTAAACAAACTTCCATAAAATACACATTTTAGAAGCCCAAATGACTGTTTTATCATCCTCTTTTAAGGCAATTCCTTTACCATAAATAGAAGGGGGCTTTGGGGGTGCCAAACCCGGAAACCTGGATTAAAAATGGTAGAAACCAAACATCTGCGTGCTTTGCTGTGGCCAGGCAAAACTGGTTAATTAGCAATTCAGAAACCCAAATCCCGAAAATTTTGCAGCAGCCATGACCAGTGAGATAAGTAAAACCCCAAAAACTGCACGCTTTTAAAACGGCTAGCGCGACCCGATTGGCAAAACGTCTAAATTTGCAAGCCGTGGAATCCCTATGCCCCCTCCAATTACTGGATTTAATTATGAATTTATTTTATCATCTGAAATGCTATCACATTGCATTACACGAAGAATGATGTTGTAAGCCTTGTCTCAAAGGTTTTAATGTGGCTTTTGTTATATTATGTCATGTTGTATTATTTGTCTTCCGGGTTCTTTCCCTCATTATCCATATTTCAGGCTTTCACGAATTTTTATGGGGATTTTTACAATTTGCTTAAAATGAGTCACCGCACATAAAATGTTGCACAATATCTCGCATTGAATATCTGAAACTGGTCAGTTACGCAAACATGTTCATGCTCTGATTAGCTTATATATATCGAGAGAACTCTTTGTTTAAATGACTGTAGGCTATCAATATTTAATCAAATAATGTATTTCTTATCATTGTTGTCTTTGTTGCTGAGTAAACCTTTTAAGTTTCTTTATGAAAACCAGCAGAGGATTAATGTTTTGTAGCATTGCTGGTGGAATTTTTATCAAATTATATTTAAAAAAATTGAAGAAAGCGGTATTTTTGAGTTTTTCTTAATTCTATCTGTTTCTTACAAAGCTATTGCAGTCTATAGGTTCTGAAGTCTATAATGTCTGTCCCAGCCGGTATTCTATTAAAACTGATATTCTAAATCTATTCCAGTTTATAAGAAACTAAAATATTTACAAAGAGATGGGGGGCGTCTTGTCACTTGTTCAAAGGGCTTAATGGAATCACGTGATTGTCAACTAATTTCAAATCTCTGTACAGTATCTCCATGTAGAAAAATGTATGAAATTGTGAAAAATGATAACAACTGTTGAGAAAGTGCTGGCAAATACATCGGCAATACACACTACGAAATTGCAATAGTTAGTCCCACTTTGAATGAAGAGAACAGAAATTCGGAAGGCCTAAGTGGGCTGTAATAATATCAATTGTCATGTTTTCTAAAAATCCCAGCTTTCGCATATTTCGGTCTTACTTCCTTTTGGGGACCCAATGTTACATTTAACTGGGGTCGCTATTGTTTCCATTGCAACGTAACCGCAAGTTATTTTTGGCAACCGCATTATGATAGCATGTAGCAATACCATAGTCCATATGAAGTAGCATTGGACACATATAAAAAGGTCCAGTAGGCGGGGTTACCCCCCTTCACCGTATAATAATATATTCAAAATTCTCAAATCAAGGATAGTTGATTATATCATTCGTTTCCTGCATTCAATTATCCTCTCTGAAAGATCCGTTTCACAAGAAATAATATTCAAGTCACGGCGGTTTCTGGGCTCAAATATCTCAGATCGACAACTCTGTGGAATTTGCTATTTGAGAAACCTTGGGTTTGCAACTATGAAACCTTAACCTTTTTTGTCTTTTGGGAATTTTAATGCCAGGGTTTTGTTGGTTCATTATAGCTGCTGGCTTCAACGCAGTTAGACTGTTATTATACAGTTTGAACAATGCTTGATATTTGTTGTCTTGTTAACTCTAGGAATACTTTTGAAATTTTCAAAGGAAAATATTTGATTTTTCTTGACCTACTCTGTTAATTATTTTATTGCATTCTGAAAAATCGCAGCATTGACAATATTCTGTTTGGCATTTTCCTAGCACTTTATAACCGGTACTATAGACAATAAAAGTACTATTAAAGAAAACGAAAAATGGTAAAAAAATATTTGCTTGCCTTGCTCGATCTTCAACACCGCACATAACCTTTTTTTATTTATCGTTGCACAACCTCGCCATAGTCCACTATGTGAAGAGGTGTACCGATAGAGGTCATGAGCAATAGCATTACTGTCTTCGTGATGTTTAGAGTCATGGCCAGAGATTATTGATATTGAGTGCAAATTCACTTTGTATTTCGTTTCCTGCCAGTGATCAGTGGCTGTGGCTAATAGATACATGATGAACACGGATGATACCAGTATCATTATCGTGATCCTCAAGGCAAGGGATAGCTTACTATTCATGTTTGTTTTTGATGCTTGTTTATGATAAAAGCAATTCTTGCTGATTGATTCGGTGGTGATGATTTCCTATTGCTACAGCTACAGCTTTACAAGTGTTGAATATTCTTGTTATAGTATCAGCAAACTTGTTTGTATTCAGTGTTCTTTCTTTGTCAAAGTTCAAGCTCGATATCAAGATTGTCGCATTCTAAACAACATGCTCTCAATACTCTACCCTGTATATAAATCGTGCGTAAAATGGAATTCTGAGTTGCAATTGGTCTGAGTTTCAGATTTTTATCGTTCCTTGATGTAATCTTCTTAACTTCTGGTTTTCTTTATATTTCTTTGTGGATATTGTTCTTATTGAAGTTTCAAACTTTTGACAAATTGAAAACAGTTATTGTTTCACGTGTTCTATACAGACGATTGCCACACATAGTCAACTCATTCAATAAACCAGCTTTTATAGCATTCAGCGGTAGGTAATAATATTCTTAATTCATCAAAAATTCATTTTTAATTGCAATCATCTGCACGACAGATGTGATGGAAACAACTTCTCAACCTCGCCTTCTAATTTGTCTTAATTTTATGATCCATCAAACAAGGTTATTAGGTGAGTGTGATTGTATGGATATAGAAAGGAATCTCCAATCTGGCCTACCTTTGGTCGGACATTATTCACACAAAAGAAGATTGTTATGCTCTGGTGCGTCAATGATATCGGACTGGTGTTCTCGACGGGGTTCTTTAGAAGCTTCAAACGAAAACATAACGCAGCAGGAAATTCGTATTTCATAGATAATTCGATAATTAATGGTCTTTCCCAGCAGGCGCTATTTTTCTGACTTCCAATACCCTTGTAACCATGTGACGTAGCCGTGGGAGATGATAGGAGAAGGAGATTTTCTGTAGAACTATGGTATGCAGCTTTTATATCATCTATACTGTATTAGAAGAGTTATAAAGGCACAGTGACTTAGCCCTACAAAAAGAGGGCTCAAACAATTTTTTTATTTTGATATTTGGCTACGATAGAAAGATCACCTCCCAAAAATCTGGTAGCTAGACTTTTAGTATAAACTATATTGGATCAGGGAGATCCCGAAATACCTTTCCCTTTCAACG
>JAACYV020118894.1:0-10444 GCA_009936425.2 Chrysaora fuscescens
GATGCAATGTGCCCTCCCGGCTATCACCACAGTGGCTCTATGGCAACCCGTGCACTTGGGACACACGGTGTACGGTTTATATATATATATATACTTATTTTACTGTTACTAAAGTAAATTGATTAGGTAATTTATGTGAATTTACAAAGATTTAAAGTATACTTATCCCTATTTCATAGCCCTTAATAAAGGGTGCTCGTTGGAGAAGGTTGAAACAAACTTTAAAAGTAAGTTCGACACTGCTTCACTTTTGCAAGATGATGTAGCTATCAGAGATTTTGTTGCTGCTGTGAAATAAAGTCCCATGCCTCGTCCTAGGCTCACTCGCTCAATGGGCTGACTTATTACAAGACCTTAATGTAAGCATTTTCTCATATCCTGGAGCAAGAATAAGCACTTCAAACATCCCGGAAAAAAATCTGTAAGTCCGTCTATCAGTTGGTATACCTTAATCCCTAACTATGTACAGTAGCTACCCCGAGGAGGGTTCTTCCATTAAGGCCTGTCAGGGAGTCCAGTCAGGGTCATGGCCCAAGCTAAAATATTAAAAATTACCCTAAAATAGTGGTCTTTTTTGACAACAACTCCCAAATGTTAGCATGTCCGTTTTTCCCAACCCAAAAATATTTCTTAATTCAGCCATTCGGCAAGACACTTAAACCAAAAGGACCCCTTGTCAGGACTTAATGGGTTCTTTTATTTACAGAAGAAATTAGATAATTTTTGGAAAGACGGCATAATGAGTACCTGGTGGACCGCAGGGAATCACACAAAATAGCTGGGAATGCTACGCCATCAATTCAAGTAAGAGATCTGGTCTTGGTCAAAGAAGGTAATGCCAAACGCAAACGTGGGCTATGGAAAATAGCGAAAGTTAGAGACCTGATCAAGGAAAATGATGGACAGGTGAGAGGAGCTAGGATTCAGAAAATTGATAAGGGTAAGCAACCAGTATTCATGAATTGCCCTGTGCAAAAACTTTTTCCTTTGGAATAAACATTATCTAGTGTAAGTAATACAGTTCAGGAGAATGAGAAGAAAGTTGAAGGGACGCAAAGAGCAGCTGCTGTAGAACTTTTGATTTATAGCTTGAAAAAGTGCACTCAGGCCTGGCGATGACAGGAAGACCTTGTGACTGTGAGTACGGACGGGATAGAAATACGTTACGGATCGAACTTTATGATTGAATTTAGCCATTTAAAGTTTTTGTATATGGCTACGCTACGCTACTTTGAAGTATTAAAGACTGTGTTCTTATTTCGTCTCAAATCTGTAATCGATAACCAGTGCAAGCAGAGTATGATTCTGCAACAGATAAGCAAAGCCAGCAGCTATCAAACGAGCTAATATAAACGAGCTGCTTACGGCAAGTTCTGTTTTCAACGAGACAAATGTGGACAAACTCAGAAGCCTATATGATCACATTGAAACTCTTTTGCGAGGAATGGAGGCTCTTGGCATAGAGGAAGATTCTTATTCGTCAATCGTTGTGCCTGTTCTTATGGAAAAACTGCCTCTGGGATTCAGATTGAATATGGAACGAAGTGCGACAGGATCATTAAATCAAGAGGAATGGGGGATGAGAGACTTTATCATGGCATTTAAGGAAGAGCTTGAGATCAGAAAAGTACATCAGCCCATATTCAAACCGAGTGGTGGAGACCAACAAGGAAATTAAGATCAAGGCAAAGCTACAACTGAGAGAAGACAACAGCTAGTGCATTGTGCATACGTTCTAAATAAGAATTGAGATGTGCTTACTGCAACGAAGATCACCAAGAAGGAGCTTGTAAAAAACAAAACAGACATTGAAGAGCGCAAAAACATTATTAGCAAATATGAAAGGTGCTTTTTTGTAGTATTAAGTAACTAATAGAACACCATTTACTCCTGTATGATGTTTTAAATTTCAAGAAACATATCTGCAGCAGTGTTGAAACCACAGTGGCAATTCATGACTTTGAAATGAGAAACAAATTGAGGAACTTTTTAATGACCAGGCGGAGAATAGGGGAATGGTCACCCGAGTGCGAAATTTATGGGACCAAGTGCGTTTGGTCAATTCAAGGGTGCTGATTTTGAAAAATCGATGTTATACGGGGATTTTGGGGGGCCATCAGCCTCGTTTTCGTGGTTAAAGTCTCGTTTTTTTGTAGATGAATGAAACCAACAAGAAAACAGTTTTAAATCGAGTCTGGTGTAATTAGTACTGAAAGCAAAATTTGCATCTTGAACTATGAACAGTCTAGTACTATGGCTAGATCCAAGTTTCTTGTGAAGAAAAAACGAATAAAATATTATTTGTAGTTTACTTACCTTCTTATTCAATATTTTGAATGTTACATATACTTCAATCCGAAAACCATAAAACTGGGCTTTCTCCAAATCCTTGAAATTGGGTACGAAAAAAGTATGTGAGTTGGTAATAAAGGGTGGTGTGAAGCTACATTACGGGCGGCACGTCCCCTATGTCCTGGGGTCCTGGTGTTAAAACGACAATGTCAGAAAGATGCCAGAGCGTACGATGCGATTCTGGATGCTGAAGTCAAAACAAGATCACTGTTGGGCACCAATCTTACAGCAGCACCAGCAGCATTGCATCTTCAACGCTACAAAAAGTGTGTTGAGCTCCTGCAGATGAAAAGCGGAAAACCGCGGGATCAGCGCATTCGTGAGCCTTTGGCTGTTTTCCAGACAATGAAACAGCAGCCTCCGGAGTCAGTTGCCAACTTCGCTCATCGTTTTACAGAAACTCAGCATGAGTTGGAGACCTTGGTCCCTGGAATTCATCATTCTGGTGGAAGTGATGGGAACTAAAGTAGTGAGTTGTAACTTATTTACTCATTTATAAATAAGCATCGCTAAGGAACTGGTAAGCAGAGAAATTACTTTTACATCTTTGCAGTCGGTAATCTCTGCTGCTCAGCGGTATGAATCGACTATCAGTAAATCAAGTTGAATTTGCTAGCCGTAACAGTAGCAATAGTTTAGCTGTAAATGTTGTCTCAAGCAATAGACCTAATTCACATCCCCCCAATGTCCTTCGTGTTCTGGTACCCAGGATAATAAACCAGTCCCTCATCATATCGCTGGGGCTTCATTGGGTAGTTCTTCCAAGCCCCCTCGAGGTGGGCGTCGTAGTCCTTTTACCCAAAATCGGGATTTTACCACGAAAACGTGTTTTGCTATTAATCGGCAGTACAAGGCCGCCTGCGAGTCGCCTGGGGGAAAATGCTCTTCGGGACGCCAGCATAAGTGTCTGTTGTGTTTCAAGCCTGGCTGCAAAAAATTGAACCACTCAGATACGCGTAATACCAGTACCAATCGTATCGTTAGACCACAGGCTAATGTTGCAACTACTGACCCCCTACCCAGTGTTGTTTCAAACGCATTTGTCAACCCCCAAATTATTGCAGACATTACTGCCCGTCTTGCCAACCTGGAACAAGGTGGGGAGGCTTCCCAGTCTGCCCAGCCCATCCCCACCTGAGATACAGAAGCATCTCATTCGATACATTCGTATGAGATACATCTTCTCTCAAGCGAATATTGATAAGGTTATTTCCGCTTTAGAGTTGGATACCCCACTGTACTCTCATGTGCCTCACGACACTTTGGTTCAATTTAAGGATTTGATTGCAGGTTTTCCTAACGCATTTTACCTCCCTGGTTCTCACTTGGGAACAGTCAAGGGCTTTTATCACAATATTGATACAGGGGATTCCCCTCCTGTCTATCGTCTGCCATATCGGAAAAGCCCAGCTGAACTTCGTGCTATAAAGACAGAATTAGAGCGGATGCTTAAAATCGGTATTATTCGACCTAGTTATTCAGCTTGGGGGGCACCTTGCATCCTTGTCCGCAAACCCCTTGAAAAAGGTAAGCCCCCTAGATTCGTTGTTGATTATCGAGGGCTTAATACTGTAACCTCGGGTGATGGTTATCCTATCTCCTCTGTCGCTAATATTCTTGATGCGCTGATTGGGGGTAAATATTTTGCCAAGTTTGACTTAGCTAGCGGCTATTGGCAGATATTGGTTAACCCTAAGCATGCTGAAAAGACAGCTTTGCCACGCATTTAGGGCTGTATGACTTTGTTCGTGTGTCTTTTGGTTTGAAGACGGCCCCACAAACATTCCAACGTATCATGAATACTGTATTTTCAGAGTTTCTTTATCAATGGTTAATAATTTATATTGATGATTGTATCATCTGGTCTCACTCCTACTTTGAAGCATTATCCCAGTATTATAAACTTTTATCTCTTGCTGTCCAATTTGGTATTGAATTCAAACCCTCAAAGTGTTTCTTTTTTCCGAGAACTTGGATGTTTTGGGACAAAAAATCACTCTCTCCGGTCGTTTTCCCATGGATAAAGGTACCCAAGCTATTTCTGCAATGCCTCGCCCAAAGAATGTTACTGGCGTCAGCCGTTTTTTAGGTCTCGTCGGCTATTTTCGGGACTATATTCCAAACATGGCTCAGCGTACTGAAAATTTGCGATCTTTAATCCGCAAGCATGTGCCTTTTGAATGGACAGCTTTGCATGGACAGGAGTTTGGAGACTTAAAGCAGATCTTGCTATCTTCGAATATTATGCTTCATCACCCTGACTGGTCTGCTAGTTTTGAGATTCATGCTGATGCTAGTAAGGTTGATTGTGGTGCCATGCTTGCTTAAATTCATGAGGGTCAGCTTCGTCCCGTACGTTTTGCCTCTAGGTCGTTCAATGGCACGGAGTCCCGCTGGCCAACTATCCACCCAGAATTATTTGCAATTAAATGGGCAGTAGAGCATTTTCGTCCAAATGTTTTAGGGCGTAAAATTATGATATTCAATTTCATCATTGAACATCGTCCTGGCCGCTCCAATGTGTTTGCTGATGTGCTAAGTAGGGCCCCCGTCCCTTCTCAAGTGCCACTTGTTGCTACTCAGACTACTTTGCCACCTCAGGTTGACTCTTTTTTCGCATGTTTAGTTGGCTCTGATATTCCCTGTTTGGTACCAGGTTCCTCATATTTTCTTGAATCTTCACTTTCTTTATAATGCACATCCTTCCCCCCTGTTTCCTCTTCTGGTCCTCCAATTTTTTCTGCTCCTACTACCCCATCTGCACCTCTGCAAGTTTCTCCACCTAAGGCACTCCCTATCACACCAGATGAACCGTTGTCTTCGGAATACCCTTTGAACCTTTCTAGGACACAATTTTCTGCTATGCAGCAGAATGATCCATGGTTGTCTCATCTATTCCGTTTTCTGGATACGAATTTCGATCTTTCTGTCCTACCGGATCTTGCTTCTAGGGATCGCGTTGGATTTTGTCCTCTAGCAAGCGGTGTATCATTGTTGATGGTCTCTTAATGTATGCTGATGAGTTCATTGTCCAACCTGACCATTTCCGCATTCTCGTTCCCTCTGACGTTTGTGCGCCTTTATCAGCATCCTTTTCATACACTGGGTGTTGATTATGTTGGAAAATTTCCGAAATCTCCAAATGGGAATAAATGGATTTGAACAGCGGTTTTTCCATATTCAAATTTTTTACGCGGTGTCCCGGTGCCTGATAAAACAGCATCTACGGCTGCACGAGCCTTATTTGATGAACCTTTTATGCAGTATGATTTCCCCAATGTTTTGCAAAGCGATTGGGGGGGGGGGGTGTGAGTGGCTAAATGCCGTCTCACATCGTGTTACTCAGTTGTTATCCATTAAGCATGTTTTTACATCTGCTTATCGTCCTCGCACAAATGGTGCAACCGAGCGTGTTCACAGGTTTTTAAATTCCTCCCTTGGTGCTTTCTGTGGGCACAATCAAGAGAAATGGGAGGAGTTTTTGCAACCTGCCGTTTTTGCTTTTAAGGCATCTCCTATTTCGGGTACGTCTGACATTAACCCCTATTTCCTTGTTTTGGTCGAGTTGCTCCGTCTCCGGAAACTATTTCTCTTGATCTTCCAGTGGCTCCCGTTCCATCTGATCACTATGCTACGCAGTTGGTTTCACGGTTATCATATGCGTCTCGTCATTTTAACCAGGTTAAAGACGATTTACGTCGTTACCAACGTGATGTTTATAAATCAATCAAGTTTATAAAAGGCTCGTTTTTTGACCATTCCAGACGGAAAAGTGGTCTACATGCGTAATGACCATCCTAAGTGTACCAATGGTGTCAAGTCCCGTTTAATTCGTAATTTCGATGGTCCATTCCTGGTGACAGACCATGCTTTTGACAGACTTGATTTGCTTCGGTTAAAACGAGTTCAGGGACAAGTTTTGCCAAATCCGGTTAATATCGAAAAGCTTGTTGTCGTTCCTGATCCAGCTGAGCATTATTTGCAGGTTAAAAATGATGGGACCGTTGAGATTGCCCCGGATGACCCAATCAATGTAGTTGGTCCTATCGCACCTGGAGATCTTGCTAGAGTTGGACTGCAATTTGCAAATTTTCTTGCGGAAAAACCATCCAGATCTTCTGTTGCGTCGGAAGCTTGTAAGTTTGTTTATGAAGCTTATCCAGCTGCACGCGATATTTTAGCTCGCCATGGTCGTTTAAAAGGTCTCATTAAGGCTTGTCCGTATTTGCAAATGGATGGTTCTGCAAGTGGGGGAACGTAGCTACATCATTTCGCTGAAATTCCTGTTTGAATCGCTTACAAAATAATATTTTTGCTTTGTAATTTTTATATTTAGTCAGAAAATTTTAAAATGTATAAAAAAAGTATAAAACTTCATAAATAAAGTTTGCATATTAGCTTCTTTTTTTATTCAAGAAGGGGAAATCTGTTGTAGGTAGGAACAGCTTCAACAACAATAAAGCACTTCATGTAAACACTATGTATGTTATGTTGCACGTTATGAACTTTCTATATATTCCTTCAATGTACGTCAATGAATCTCGTGACAAACCTAAGAATTTTCTGGCAGTTTACTTATGCACGTATAAATTGTAATTACTCCATAAGTCACATGATTTGTAAAACTCTACATATAAAAATACATATACTAGTTTTGTAAAGTTAGAATTTCGGTCATCATATAATTGCAACGTTAAAACCCGCTATTTTCTACTGCATCACAGCAAATTCTACTACACGGGTGCTGTAGTAGGACTAGTTAATTATCACTTTGTACACCTTAATTTATGTCAATTATGTATTTACGTATTTCCGTCTCTGTATTTAATTGTCAATTGTGTTTATAATAATGAGTCTGTCTCTAACCTCATCACGAGCCGCACGTTATTTAGTTTTCTCTCTCGTAAGCAAGCATTAACTACTCAGAATAAATGCTATTTATATTTTTACTTACAGACCCTAGTAAAATTAGAGCAATTAAGTGAGAGTGTACAATTTGATTCACGAAGGATTGAGAAGGTGGTGAATTTAGATTAAAAGTGTAGTTTTTTCCCCACCCACCACCCCCTCTTCGCTTCCGCCCCGTCTCTTTTCTTTTCTACTTCTGTTGCTCTTTTCTCTCCGGCTTCCTTTCTTCCCTTCTCAGTCGCCTTTCTTTTCGGCGATTGACAGGTGTTTTAGCCCATTGGTATGGGGAGGGAAAACCGGTTTGGTTTTCCTTGATTACCAAGCACCGAATTTCAAATAGTCTGTTACTCAGGCAAGGCATTGGGCTGGGACACCGAAAGGCTCAAACATGTTCCTCCTGGGAGTAAAGTCGAATTTAGCAGGGGATTAACAGGGCAGTTTGACCCTGTTATAGCTAGTGCCTAGCTGGAAGCTCATTGGAGTTTGTTTGAGGTGTGCGAAGCTACACACTCGTTATTAAATCTGTAGATAATTTCTAGTATTAAAAGTAAATATTTTAAATTGTGGATATATTTAGCTGCCGTAGATACAGTATGTTGCTTTTGATGTAAATGAAGAAACCAAAAATGAGAGGATTAACGTATTCTAGTCTCTGTCGTAAATGGTGAAGTAATGGATTGCCGAAAAGAACAAACAAGACACGCAAACAATGATGAATGAGCGTGATTTGATTGTAAAAAATGGTTGCTTACGATATCAGAATGGAGCAACGTTTAAAGAAGTGACTAACTTTGTGTCTGAGTGTGTAACTGAGTGTGTCGGATACGTCACCAAAGGTCCCACTAGCAGCAAAGGTTGAGGGTCCTGACCAAATTGGTCAGACGGTCAGACGAAGTAAGACATATTATGAAGTATGACAGGAGGCTTTGATTCTCTAACATGATCTTCAATGGAATGCAGAAACTAATAATTTTTTTCATGATATCACTTTTAGGGAGATAAAACAAGAGAGACAAAAGGAAGTTAACTTATTTGATCATCAAAAAGTTACTGACATAAATGAACCTGCGAAATCGAAAAATTATTGGCGTATCCTCAAATACGACTTAAGAAATAGACGAAACTTCATATGCTTAAAAAGAATGATTTTTAAACAATTTTCGTTTTTAAATGTTTAAGCAGTATTACTATATTGATTTGTGGCCTTACTTCTTGTTTGCTAAGTTTTCCTGCCCTTTTAACCGGAAACTGCGACCTGTATTATGTAGCTATGATGCCTTCGGCCACAATACCGCACACTATTCAAAACCAGAATCAGAATCAGATTCAGAATCATTCGGAATCAGAATCAGATTGGAGATAGGCCTAAATGCTGTTGTTATCGCCTTTTCATCATACCACTGCGATTTTGATGTGTTGGTTTTTAAAAGAGCAACAAGCTTTGACATTAGTATATCTTCAAAGAACTATTTTTTAATGCAGGAAATGAAAGGGTTCTGCTCAAGAGCAAAGTGAAGCATTCTCAAAGGTTCGAGAAGAGCCTAGAGAAACATGGATTCAAATACAAATGTGCATTCAAAATCAAAGAAAAAACAATAGTATGGCTACTGAGCTGGATTTTCAAGAAATGCGCAATGGTAGTTTATCATTGAAAACCCAGTATAAATACCACAGCCAAGTTAACACAGATAGCGTTAACTGGTGCCAGCGAAGGGTTCTTTGTTGTTTGGACCCCAGTAGGAGACCCATTTCAAATATCATTTGATAACAAACACTGGGAAGAGCTGCAAAGAAACGCAGTTGTATTTTTTAAAACCTATGTTGCTCGCGCTGTAATGAAACAAAGAGACATTTTTTTTGTTCTAAGTATGAAAAAGTTTGTTTCTAACCAGAGGAGATTGAAAATGACAATGAAAACAGTGTAGAGTGCTCAGATTGCACGGCATGGTACCACTGGGCATGCGCAAATATACCGAAAAATCCGAGAGCACTGGATTTGCGAGGATTGTTTGACAATAGCAATATCGCCGAATTTTGAAAATTTTTTATTGTAAAAAATTTAAAAGTACAATTTTAATCAACATTATTGTATAACTAAAGATATTTTATTGTATGAATTTAAAAGTATAATCTTGATTAACATTATTGTATAAGTAAAGGTTCTTTTAAGTTTGTAAACGCTACACAGATAGTTAGCATGTCATCAACGCTAAGCTTGGGGCTGCAGCAAACCAAATTTTATCAAATGTTGTGTTTTGTTGTGTTCATAATACACAACAATGGTATTAATCCTCATAGGTGCGTGTAGCGCACGCGCATGCTTTCATGACTCGTGAGTTGTATTTGTATTTAAAGGGCCCCTAAACCCAAACATTTTTATTACATATTCTGATGAAATCGGACCTTCTGAAAACGATGTCGTTGTTATTTTTTCCTTATCTCGCACTGTTTTCCCAATAACAGCATTTGTATATTGGTAATTGAATTGGATTATTTCCCCAAATTCTCAAAAAATTTTCGGAAGGTCTTCGGTTTGACGTCACGCAACTCTCGTAAAAATTTTCACCAACTTTCGGTAAAATAATCGTTTGCACCCGCGGCCTTGCGTTGTGGAAAACATCAAAGATGGCTGATCAATCTAGTAGTGGCAGCATCAATTCGGGTAGTTTTGAATCAAGTCTATTCATCAAGATGTCTGAGTTCTATCCGGAATCTTCGTCAGATAAATCCTATGCATTTTGAAGCCCTGCAGATCTTTTGGTACATAGGCCTACTGATAATGTTTTACCGTACCAATTTGAGCCTGAGTGGGAGCTCGAAGATGTTATAGACAGAGGAAACGAAGATGAAGACACAATTCTAGATTTGTCTTGGTGAGTTTTCTTGGACTCTTACAAATAAAATTTCAACTTTCATTTTAATTTGCCTGCATTTGGCTTGTGTTGACAATTATTACTCAAAGGGCAATCAGTCTGCCTAAGATTGCACACTAATGAGACCTCAGAAATGGAATGCCTATGCTAACAAGTCTAGCTGCTAGTCATTAGGCATACTTATTTTGATTTTGCATTCTACAAACATATTGCTTGAAATGTTCTCTAAATGTCCCTTTCTGTTGCTTCCAGGACAGTTGTTTTAATTTTCTATGGTTGAGACTGAAGACAATGAATATTGCTGGAAATGA
>JAACYV020119005.1:0-10443 GCA_009936425.2 Chrysaora fuscescens
GTTAAATAATAATGATTTCTTTTGTTTTGAATTTATGATGACGTCATAATGGCAAAATGCTAACATCAGCAATTAGCGTCTAAACATACATCAAACGAAAGCTCGTCTCAAGAAGAGTCTGAATATGCCATTTTTATTTCAAAATATTATGACAGCGCAGAATTATAGGGGATTTTATATTGTTTTGGACCGATTTATGACGTCATCGGCCACGTGACATACAGGCATTTCCAAAAAAGTCACCTGGCAGATTTTGGTAGTCTGAGGTCTCATCTACAAGATTCAATTGAGAAAATAAACATTAGGTTGAATGTCAGATTGTCAGGCTATGTGTCCTGTCTATAACTCGATCAATTTCTCAGGCAAATTGATGACTGGAACACCGAATAGCCCAAACATATTTTCCTGAAGGTAAGTCGAGCCTATAACAGGGATTAAATGGGGATTAATAAGTTAGGCGATTTTGGTCTTCTTCCAGGGCTGTAAGTTTACTAGTGATTTTCTGGCTTGCATCAAAACCAGTTGCTTTATTTTCATTGGGTTAGGGCTGACAGCTCAGTCGCGTGATTTTTAAGGTGTGCTAAGCTTAGAGACCCAAGTACGTGCAAGAGGAAATGCATTCTTGAATAAACAAGTTTACAGTAGTTGGGAAGTTTTACCTATGCGTTATTGACTACTCACAAACTATTGTCTATGGCAAAACTAAGTAATTAAAGGACAAGGGACATGGTTTTGGCGCCAAAATAGATTTTGTTATTTGTTGCGTAGAAAGTTAGATAAAGACCCAAAAAATACCATGAAGTCAAAAAAATTTGTCTGTGTTTGATATTTACCCTCGAATTTGAGGCAAACAAATTATGGTGAAATTTATCACGTGACATCGTGACGTACAAGTTGACAGGTCGCAGATTTTTGTGAGACCAAAGTACCGAGGTTGTCAACCTAGAACGAAATTTTACGGCTGGTAAAAAATTTTCTTTAATCAAAAAAGTTTTTGTAAATATACTGTAATTATTTCGATATGCTTTTCTTGCGTCGCTTATGTATGTCAAAAGGTTAGAGCAGCTGCAGAGGCCACCGGTATGAAAATCACAAGTTCCCAGGGAGCACGAAATTTTGAAAAGCATTTGAAGCAAGTATTCAGCCTATTAACATGATTTTGAACACTCAAAATTATATTCTTTAAATTTCGCAAATGATTCGTTTTTGTGAGAGATCAAGACATAGTATTAGTTATTTCATTAATCTAAACACGGAGCTGAAACCGGATGCAGTCTCTTCAATTTTTGTTTTCAAACAAACAGTAGGGCAAGTGCGAGATGAACAAGTTTGTTCTCTAAATTACGAGGGAAATCGTTTGAATAAATTGAAATGAGATATTTTTGAAAATGATCGCGGGGTTTCACGAATATATAGGTAAACTCTGAAATTACTCTTTATTCTTGCGACGGAGCCATAGGTAGAACAACAATAGAGGTTAAAACACTTGCGCATAATAATATAGATGTTAATGTTTTAGTGTTAAAGCCATAGTCACACTTTTAAATTTGAATTAGGGAATCTGTTACATAAACCCGCTTTACAATAGCATGATTAATGCAGATAAAAATTTCATGATCACGAACCACGGAGCCTGAAGTTGGGCAAGTGTTTCAATTTCCATGAACTTTGTTCGCATGCGCAGTACTTGGTCTTTCGAATGCAAAACAAAAATGGCTGAACCTCATCATGGGCTTATTGACGGTCAAGAATATAACGTTAAAATTGGCTCAAGTTTTCGGCAAAAGCAGAAAGACAACTTTTATCATACAGTAAGATGTACGCCAACGTTTCATAAGCGATAACTTTTGAAATAAAATTGAAATTCAAGTGTATTTTAATCTAAATTTAGGTCGTGCTTTGGTCAAGAGCCTAGTAGCCTAAGGTTATTAATGCAGAGCTTGACCTCACCTAAACAACGATTACTAACAACCAGGCCTACCCTTTCCCATGTTCAGACCAATATTGCTTCTTATATATACCACATTATCTGGAGTTTCGAACAGTAAAAATTTTTTGCAGATGACAAAGCTTTATGTCGTCTTGACAAAGCTGTATGTCGACTTGCCATCTCATTTGTTATCGATTGATATATACCATACTCCATTTTCTCAGTGTGGTGAACTTCGGAACTAGCGCCGTTTCCAGGACATGAAGCATTGTCGAAGAAACGTTTTGAATATATGTGACTGGTCAAAGCTATGACAATTGCCGTCGAAAACAACAAATGCAAATAGCTACGCTTGAGAAATTAATGATATTTAAAAGATAACAATAAATTTACTCTTTCAAGGCAAAGGCAGAAAGAAATGCTGAAATAGAACAAAATAATTTACCTAGAAATAACAATAGGTAATTTGTTGAAGTTTAGAAGGCACAGCACACTGCATAAATTAGAGATAGGGAAACGAATATTAGACAGGCATTGCCTTCTGCTGCTTGTTTATTAGTTATAACTCATCAACTGTTGTCAAAGCTTTGTTATTTTGACCTTTTATATAGTTATTATATTTTTATCTAGTTTTCTAAAAAAATTAAGAATGGAACAACAATGTGAACAGCTAATATAATATTATCCTTTAATTTTTCACACTGACAGGTGCATCTTCAGTGCAAGAGTAGATTATCATTCTGGCAAGATATCTCAAAAGTAGTTAACTTCTTTTTTGAATTCACTGCCTGCAAGCTGATAGACACATACATGAGGGTGTATGTCAGATGTGTTTCATTTGGTGCCAAACATTTTGATTTCTAAATTACACATATACTTAAGTAACAACAGATTCCAGAGGTCCAAACAGTGGTTAAAGTTCTTCAAGAATTTGGTCAATTTAATTCCAATATAAATATTAATTTCAAGGAGGCACATTGTATCAAAGCTTTGAAACTTTCTATACCCCTTTCACTGTGATCGACAAAAATATCCAATAATTGTTTTGACAGATGTTTGTTCAACAACATTAATGATACCATAAATATACTACAATAAATATATTAATTCTGTGTGACTGTTTGATTTCAGATGATTTCAAACCAGCTTCAGTTGACTCAAGGAAGTCATCTCAACTGACAGTTGGAGAAAATAATGATATAACAGTGACAGTCCCACATGTACAGGTGAATTATTTTGTTTACCCTATTTTGCCATTTAAAAGACACCTTTTTGTATATGATACACACACTCTTAATTTCTTGTCGAAATTCTAGAGAAATATGTAACTGTGTGTATAGGCAACCCAGGAACTTCAGCGTCCATTTCTCCATCCTTGGTTGATCATGATTTTTTTCAGAGAATAAACAAAAAACAGACTCGCAAAGGGTAAATGTACCAAAGGTTTTGACAAAACATTATTTAAATTTCTTATTGTTGGCATCACTAGAATGTTCTTTATAGTCCGTTTCTGCTAACATTATAAGCTGTTGCTTCAGTGCCCACATAGATCAAGTCCATATTTTCATTTCCATGTTATAATTTTCTTAATTGTTTTCTTTATTGTTCTCTTTATTGTTTTTCTTCATCTGCTTTTCTTCTGTTTCATTATCTATCAATATAAGATTGTCCCTTGAACCCTCAAGTGCATTTGTTATTCCACGCTATTTGAAGTCTTCGATTACATTTGCTCCAGAATGTTGTCCCACACACATCTTTTATTTATGATTAGATAACATCAATTTGGACGGAATTTGATAAAAGATTTGGTATCAATATCAATTTTACCATGTATAAGATTCACTCTTAAACTAAGTGGGAAATATTTTGAAAAATTGTGTGTCTGATAGATTGCAAAATACAGGAGTGTTTATAAAATATAAATCAACACCTCAGGAGCTTACCTGATATTATAATACAATAAAGATGTAAATACTATATCCTTCCTTATCCCTGGTCACCAAGAGCACACAGACACAGCACACTGACATGAGGCCATGAGTGTATAATCATCCTCATCATAATATCCCCAAAGATTGTGCAGTTCACAAACTTGAAATGACGTGACACATGTCCACCCGTCACAGATAGATCAATGCTAATGAGTTGTGGCCATGACTGAAATAAACCGAGTGCTAGCTTAGTGAAATTCACCATTAAGAGCAATCCATGTTAAAAGTTTACAATCTAAGGGATGGTTCTAAATCTCTTCTCAAATTCCCATGGTCTTTTGAAGTTGTAGGTACCCTAGCAATAAGGTTTCACAATATGCCATAAAAGCATGTTGAAAGGTGAACTTCATATCCTATTATAATCATGTGCACATCATATATCTGGAATTATTTTTATAGGAATCAGAAAGCACTGTCTTCAAAGGATCCAAACGACCTTGCACAAAAGAATGCATCCTCATTATAGATAAAAGCACTGGAGTATGTCTATTTTTTATGTTTTCATGAAAATGTAGATGACAAACATTGGCATCTATAGGCTTCGTTGCATGAATCTTTACATCTATATATGTGACATTGAGATAATTTAAGAAGTGCTTAGGACAGTGGAACTACCCTAAGATTTATACCTGAAAATTCAAAATCAATTTTGGAATTCATCAGGTTTAAA
This sequence comes from Chrysaora fuscescens, assembly GCA_009936425.2. NCBI lineage: Eukaryota > Metazoa > Cnidaria > Scyphozoa > Semaeostomeae > Pelagiidae > Chrysaora > Chrysaora fuscescens. The sequence continues at coordinate 4,592 of JAACYV020119005.1, forward strand.
GTACCGAAGAAAATTTGGCCTGTTTGTGCTAGTTTCTCAATATTTTTATGTCATAGTTTGAGTACTGGATTTGATTCAATTCAACTCAATAATGTTGCATTACAAATTCAAGGATGTTACACTCGAATGAACAGAAAGTATGAGTGCAATCAGTGACTCTTGCTCTAGGCAGCAATATTCAAACCAAGGTTGAATAAATTATTCTAAGTTTCATCCTAATAAGAACTTGGTCTCCCGCAAACTCGCAAATTTTTTATGATAACTGAATTATTTGAAAATTGTTACTGCACACTTTATTTTTTTTTATCTAATCCATTTCCTATCTGCTCAAGGATACTTTTTCGTGTTTTTTTTTAAATAGAATATGACCACAGTTAAGTAATCCTTTTTTGTATTTTATATTTTGCTGATTGAATTACCCTGCAAAAATGATTTATTGTTAGTATAATTATCATAAAAATTCTTTTTCAGGAGGTTACTCTTGAGAGGCTTGCGTCAAATGTTCAGCTTAAAAAGATCAGGTACTAAATTTTACCCTAGAAATGTCTCCTTAAGCTTATCTTCCACCTACCTAACATGCAGTAGAAGATTGTTGTCTTTACTGAGCTGTTACTTTCAGTGAAAATCAGTTAATTAAGATGTGGATAGCATAATTTCTAACCTGGTCATAAATTCTCCACATTGGTTGGCAACTTCTGATACAAAACTCTGTTGTGTTTGTTATCTTATTAAAAGAATGTGCCGGAGGAGGAGTGAATCAGTCCTGAAAATCTTGTTTAATTCTATCAAAAATCCACTTAATGTGAGAAAAACACCTTGGAAACCCTTTTGTTTTCTCCAAATCTATTCAAAACTTTTGGAAAGTGATGAAACAACCCCTAGTGCCAAACTTTAACAAAATTGAAGATGCCTGTAACAGTATGGCCTGACGTGCAAGATTCCAGGGTGGTATGACATGCTAGCAAGGCCAGGGTTTAAGATGTTGCTTTCAGATAAATTTCTAATTGGTGCAGGTTCAGAAGAAAATGATTGCTTTCATTCTTATATTAAAAATTGGCCCTCGGTTACAGCCAAGAGCTGAGACTCCAGCGAGGTTAGAAAATAATGATATTTATAAGGAAACCATGGCTATTGAACATAAGTCAAATTGGGTCCTTGAAAATCCACTTGAAAAACCGACGAAGATGAACTGAGATAGAAAGCCAAACAGTAATTGTCTTTTATCCTTCTGTCTCGTGTGAGAAAAGCACTCTTCTTGTTTGATCAGAAGTAACGCTAGGGCTGCGATTTCAGTGAATGGAGGCCAGAATATTATATTTATAAGAAAACCATGGTCGTTGAACATATCGGTGTCTTAAAACCAACTGTACCGACGAAGATGAACTGAGAAAATCAGTCAGTAATTGTCTTTTATTCTTCTGTCTCGTGTGAGAATAACTATTCTAGTTACATCACAAGTTCTTAACGCCATAACTTGTGAATTTATTCAGATTATATGACTTTGCAAATACTTCAAGACAGGCAAGTTACAGAATTAGAACTGTATGTTTCTTGTGACTTAAGGACTTTTAACAGCATTATCTAGAGAGAATTCGAAGTAATCAAGTGATAAAAATGACTTCGTAGCTATATCACAGAACTATTTCAAATCTTTCATTGAAACAACAAACATTTTAATACCGTAAACTTTTGCTGTGTCAACAACTTTCGGCCATATTGCAGAATTGATATTGCACGTATCCTACTCAATCGCACATATTTTTAACTATATTTTTTTAGGTCAACCAATCAAGGTTTATCAGTATCAAAAACGGTTGTTCAACCCTCACAAAGTATATCAAAAATATCAACAAAACCAAGTGTTCACAAGCAAAGAATTGTGAGTAAAGCCGAGACGTCTGTCAAAGCCAAAGACGTAAGCCCGTCAACTCTTCCTCTGAGGTTCGATCAACCATTAGTTGCAAGCAAGGTAAGAGGTCTTGCAAGTGATTATTGCAACTACTGACAGAATTCGTAAAAATATGACAGTTAGATTTGCTTAAAATGCTACTGCTCCACGATATGTTTCCACTAATCAAATTATGAAATAACCTAAAATAGTATTGTTTACAAGAGAAACACACTCCTGTGATAACTGTGGAATGTTTTAACGTTGGCACATTTATTTTATTCGATTGTTGGGTTATTTAAGTAACAGAGCATATGGCTGCTGTAAGAAATTGCAAGCCATTTAAAGATATCAAAAATAATCTGCGCGCTCTGAAGGGTTATGCCCGATACGTTTATTATTATACTTTCTAAGCATTTAAAGTTTATCTCTAAACAAATTTATCTCCACCTTTCCAGTTGGCCTAAACCTTCTCAGTTTTTTGGAGTTTTTATTTATTGAAAGACGTTGATAGTATGGAAGAATGATTTATGATCCTGTTAAAAAATGTTGTAGTGCGTGATGAATTGGAAATATACTTACACCGTTTAATACAAGGAGTGATAAAACACGATGTTGAGAGTATGAACTCGTTGTCAAATAAGTAGAAATAAAGCAAAGCAGTTCGAGAAATGAGTAACTAAATCAAAATTAAAAAAAATGGAAGTTAAATAAAAAATGAATTTAAAACATGTGTGTGTATGAATTGAAATGAATTTAAAATGTGACCAAGAGTGTAGCAAAAGTGTATATAGATAAAACTGTTTTAAAATAAATTTTAAATGCCAAGAAAATATCAGGTATAATCCTTTCTAGTAGTTAAGAAAAGTAAAGCGTAAGGGCAGTAAAAATAAAGGAAAATTTCTTGTTGAATCCGTTAGGATATAGAGTTGTAATACTAGAAATCAAGCGTTTTTCAGGTGTATTTCTTTTAACATTGTCCACGCTAGCAAGAAAGGATGAGGTTAACGAAATTCCAATAACTTTTTCCATATTGTATTATGATCGGATGGAGAAGAATTTTAAAATTGCATGTTAAAACCTGCTATCGGATTTATTTAGTTATAAAGCGAATATCATAAACATGAAACAAACTTGGTAGCCCTGACCGGAAATATTGAAAAACCTCTTCTGTAATAGTTCCCTTCTCTTTTGCCTCCTCCCCTTTGTTGCTCTAAAGCCTGTGGCTCTTGCCAATAACATGAAACTATACACCATTTGTAGATGAGTAACACGAATCTGATTGTTTTATGCAGCCGTTCTCAAGAGAAAGAACTATGACGTCATCCTCATCGCAAGGGTCCGATTCTGATTCCTCGTCTTCTGCTTCCGATACAGACTCAGACCAAGATGATCAAGAGGCTGAAGAACAAGCTAAAGCACTAGACGCAAGTGCCTCACTTCTATATATAGTTCTATTAATTGATTTTTCGTTATTTGTTCAATGATTTGTCTATTTTCTTAAGGATCAGTTTATTGGGACTTTTTTGACCGGTGCTTTGATCAAAGTTATCAATCAATAACTTAATTTACGGTCTAAAATATAATTCGATAATATAATTTATACGCATAATTCCAAAGGCTAGATGTTATCCGCAGAAACAGACGTTGACAAGCAACAAGAGAGGGTACCTGCTTGACTAATTTAACTCGAAAGCTCGACATACTACTTGCTGCTGGAAACTGCTTGACAAAGGTCAATCATGCAATTGGCCCAAGAGTGTGTAAGGCAAGATGATGCAGGACGCCTATGTATCGTACAAGTGGTAAATTAATTGAAAAATAAAATAGGGGTGCAAAATAACACCACTATCAAAGAACGGACTTTCCCCAACAAATATTTAGTCAGGGTTAATATTATTTAATTTCCTAAGTATGACTAACATATATTCATTGAAAATGTTTTTAAAGTAGATGTTTTTGCTTTAAAATGAAATTCTATATGTTGGTGATTATTTACAGGAAGCTTTGAGGCAGGAACCTGTAACGAAAGGGAATATAAATTTAATTGGTAAGTAGAATGTGGCTAGGAGCTATATCTTTCGATAAAAATCTATAGTCTTTTGCAATTTTTTCTTATATTTTAAACAGATGGTTTTTGCAGGAAGAGTGGATGTCGTTTATTCTTTTAAGGTTGTCATATTTCTTGAACCTGTTAACATTCCCTTCGAGAGTGAAGGAGCTCCAGCCTTATCTAAGAGTGAATATGAAAACATTAAACTTATTTCACTGAAAATGCAGCCCTTGGTCGTTACTGAGGAGTGCTCCGTGATTTTCAAGGTATTTTTGCTAGAAGTAAACGAGATTGTCAGAACTAATAGCACTTTGCCCCAGTTAGTGAAAGATCGTGTGAAACAGTGTTTGAGTTAGCTCTAAAGAATCGATTTTGAATTCGCATAATTTTCTATGAAATAATATTTTTCCTTTTCAGACGAAGATTTGAAGCTGAGTGGCTCATCGGACTCGGACAGTGATTGAAATAGCTACTTTGACAATTTGTTGGATTTGTAAATATACGTATGCAATAATGAAGTAATATATTATAAGAATAGTCATTTTAGTTTTCTTTTACTTTAATTCTATAACTGAATATTTACAATAACGACTCTCTCTTTCTAGTTAGCGGTTTAGCCTTTTTCTGCGCTGTACTTATAAATCCCACTTAATCGATCAAACTGTTTGCCATTGCCAAGCTCTTTGGATCGCTCGAAAATGCCCGGAAATGAGAGGCACATCAAAGAAAACAGTGCAAAAACGAAAATTTTGAAAACATTGAGGGAAACTGGAGAGTTGGACATTCTGGTTAAAAATTTTGCTGCGAAATTCATAGAATTAATGATGTTTGGTTTAAAGGATAATTTTAATGACAGACAATCTATTTATAGGATAAAGTCAACTTTTTATGTTGGATATTTGTTGAAAGATAAATCCTCCAACATCATGAGATGGTTTGTGGAAAATTGTAAAGAAGAGGACAATGACAACTTCAGTAGTGTAGTGCATTCTGTTGCTGCTGGTGCTTATAGATTTTTACAAAATGAGATTTTGTCAGTAAAGATGACGAGTGTTGAGCTAACGAATGAAAAAAAAGTCCAACAGGAAATTCAGTCTTATCATTTCTTCTGTGCTTTTGGTCGAATTGTGGACACTTAATGAAAAACTGAAACCAAATAAATGCTTTCAAAGAACACTACTCAAAAGAATACTGAATATAAGATTGCCAAAAAAGATATAAAATGAAAAGCTGCAAGAAATTCTAAAATATCAAGGGTGGAGTGCAACAGTGACAAAAATGTTAGATAAGATGGTATGTGCCTGCTTTTAGACTGCCAGAAGCAACTGCACAATAGCTCTAACAGAATATAACAGAATAACTAAAAAGCAAAGAGGAGGAAAGTTCATAGGCCTAAAGAATTAGAAAAAGATAAACCTTGCAACTTCCGGAATAGAAGAAATTGGAAAATACAGATTGGAACGGATGAGAATAGTTGAGAAAACTGTGCACAAAAGGTGCCTAATGCGATGGAATATTCACTTGAAACTTTTTGCCAGCAGTTCCATTTTTTCGAATCATAAGGTTTATATAATTCCAGGAGGCAAAAACTGAAGCAATTATTTACTCAGCCTCCCGCTTTAAGTACTATTTGAGTTTTTGTTGATTGTAAATTTGAAATAGAATTCACGATTCTCACCATAATTTACTGAATAATTTCTTCATCTGGGTGCGATTGAAATGTGGGCTGGGCTGCTTGTTTTCAGCAATGTAGTGTACAGTACTTGAAACCGGCAGCTGATTAAGTGTGCCATAAAATTGGCATTTTTTAACAATTCAGCTTCAAATACCGATACTTAATGAACAATTCAAAACAATTATAGGTTGTTTACGATGTGCTAAATTTATTGACACCCTTTTAGGAAAAAGGTC
>JAACYV020119116.1:0-10443 GCA_009936425.2 Chrysaora fuscescens
TGGTCACATTGCATTGCGTCTGCGTTTGCATCTGCGTCTGCGTCTGCGTTTGCGTCGCTAGTGTGAAACAGGCTTAAGTGTTTGGGTTTCTGAGGCAGATTCTCAAACTTTCGTAATCTAGAAATACAAACTGAATCAAAGAAAATTTTGATACAATACTGCAGCATCTGCTTCAAAGAAATCATTCCCTTTCATAAAATACATTTACCAATTTTGGCCTCAGACAATATCACGTTTAGAAAAGCTAATCAATAATTTAGATGAATTTTGTTCGTGCTTTTCAGTTTTATTTTTTGAACTTTGAATGGTGGTTGTTTTTTGACCAACTGTTGTGCTCTATTATTTCAAAGTAGTTTTTTTGTTATGATTATAATCTAGATGAATTATTTTCCTTGGATTATTTATCTCGCTCTCCTTCGCAGAGGAAAAATCCACTCGCATAGCCATTCAAATGGAGGCTGTAGAAACAGAACGTGGCAAGAAATTTTTGTTTATCTGTCCACTTCATCAAAATGGATACCACAGGCTTAAGCGATAAACATTTCAGGGCTTGAAGTTCCGACTGCTAGTAAAAATGAAGTTGCAAAACTGATTTTATAGGAAATATGGTACAAACTATGGTAGATTCTAAGTTGATGTGTACACCCCATGCTTTGTGGCATGCAGGAATGCTCATAGGCCCTCGACGCAACGCAGATTGAAAGTGACCTGTGCTGTCGAACTAGCAACCTCAACATGTTGGAGTCATACATTACACCGTTGTTGATGGGATATGTAAATAAATACATAAAGAATCTTAAACCTTCAGACTTAAGTCTGTCTGTTTGGGGAGGCGATGTTGTATTACAAAATTTAGAACTTCACCTCGATGTCCTTCAAAAGGTAAGCGGTTTTAAACTGGACGTTTTGGATAGAAGGCTAGGCCTATGGCGACATACATGTTGTTTGACCTTGTCTGTTCCGTGTTTCACGCATTGAAAATGCGTAGTAGGTAAATCGTATAGTCAAAGACCCCCCAAAAGCAATAAGAAAAGAAAAAAACGAAAAATCTACATGCCTGGGCCTAAGGGCTAAGGGTAATTTCAATTTATCATAGAAGTTTTGTCCCATGGTGTTCCATATTTTTGTCCTAAAAACTTTTAAATTTTATGTTGTAAATAAAGCAAATATTTCTAGACACAGAACTTGACCAAAAATTATTGTTATTTTTGTTGTCCTTATCATTAAAAAACAATTTTTAGAATGATATAAATTATAGATCACTGTAGGCCTAGCTAGCACACAACACCAAATTTATAATAATTTCCTCCCAATTATTTGATAAAACACTACTTTGTGTGGCAACTATAAGCAAAACCCAGATCCAGATTTTCACTAAGTATCTGCAGTCTCTGTTAAGCCTAGGTTCTTCCTAGGCTATAAAGTTTGGTATGTTGTTGCTTGCCACATAAACTTGCTATGGCTCAAGGCATTGGTTTATTACTGAATAGCCAAGGGCTAATCGAAGCAAATGCTTCCCCAAACCCTTGCCATGGTGCCTTCCATGCAGAGCCTGCACTGAAGTTATGCCAAGCCCTAAGCTTTTGTACAAAGGGTATTTCAGGGCAGACCTAAGCTGCCAAAAAATTATGCTATCAGGGCTACTCAGATGAAAGTTAACAACAACATTTTTTATAGCGTATTGCCATTCCTGCAGGTTGAATTTTAAAACACTCTCATACACCTTAAAAAAATAGACGAAGCCTTTAAAAACCTTAGAAAGCTACCCAGATGATACCATATTCTATCAATCAATTTGTAATTTTTTTGAAAAATGACACTGCTAGGTCAAGAATCAACGCAGTCTAGGCATAAGATCTTTGGGCCAAGTGCATATATTGTGCCCTTCCATGTGATGAGATGTGACTGCATCACTTGGTTTCCCTTTGTCTGTAACTACAAAGAACTGGCAGTTACACTCCTCCCTTATCTACTATAGGTTTGACCCGAGGCTTGAACTCCCAGCCATCACACTCAAGTTGTGTATGCTTACCTTTCGGTCTTCCTCTCACTAGTCCCTCATAGTGGTCCATCTACCCCTAGCCTGTAACTGCATACCTTTCAATTATCAAAAAGAGTATGTATCAATCAATCAGTCAACCTCACAATATAGTTTTATGAAATGAGAATACTCTTATTCTGCTCAGTATCTATCACACAGAGTGGGTCTTTTTTTTATAGCTATTCATTTTTTACCCTGAAAATCTTAGGCTTGGGTACCTTTCATAGATATTCTTCAAAAATAAAATTGTGTATATGAATTCATATGCCAAGTATGTGGATTGAGCCTCTCAGATACTATTGATTTAATGTTTTGACATGTACAGACATATGTTGTATTGCATTATGCACCCCTACTGTATGGTAGCAGTTTTGTTGAGTAATTTTGGATATTTTGTTTGAATTGCCCTAAAAATTGGCGGTATAATCTAAAGGACTACAAAAAGAACTTCTCAAATGCAATCTATTATTCATATAAAAGGTTTCAATTTAAAGAAAGAGATCTTAAACAAGTTTGTAAGTTTAAGAAAAAATTAGCTGATGCGAACCTCAGGCTTGTTGCTACAATTCCTTATTTGAAAGTTTTTTGAAATTCAGACCCTAGTCGAGAGTCGTGTATCAAGTGCAAATTAAAATTTTGCCAATCTAGCTGTATAGGTTTTATTGCCTGTACATTTTTTCTATATTACTGTCAAATGCATACTAAGCTGTAATGTACTTTTTTGTTTCAAAATCACCAATTCTTCCTCGCACAAACCGAGCTCATAGAACTGAAATGTTTTTTTAGGAAATATTGATAACGTCACTTTAGTACCAAGGTATTGTTGAAAATAAGATTATGACCTAGCTATAGAAAGGTCTCTTCACGGTTTGGCCAATATTTGTTGCATAACTTCTCTTTGATTGGCACATAAAAACTAAATATATAGATACAGCTCTCCATGAATCTAACCATGTTTTTTTTACAGGAACTTAATTTACCAGTGACGTTTCTCAGTGGAAGAATACACGAATTACGCATTCACGTTCCCTGGACAAGAATAACTTATGAACCCGTTGCTATAACCATCAACACGATAGAGTTCATTGTCAAACTTAGAGACCCCGACGAGAGGACAAATGATGAAGACGAGGAAGAAAATGAAGAAAATAAAAAACAAATAAAAAAAGAGTTACAGAAAGCAAAAGTGCAAAGAGAAGCAGAGCACTTGCCGCCCGGCTATGTCCAAGGCGTTCTTAATAAAGTTATCAATAATGTATCTGTCTGTGTAAACAACTTGATTTTGAAGTATGTCGAGGATGACATAGTGTTTTCGCTCAATGTTAAAAGTGCCTCTTTGTTCAGTGTTAATGAACAGTGGGATAAATCCTTCATTGAACTTTCTCTTCCCAACCTTTGCTTACGAAAAGTGTGTGATATTAATGATTTGACTGTTTGTCTGGACAGCAGAAATGCTGATGGGAAAATCGAAATGTACCAAGATCCTCTGCTTTACAAGTGCAACCTGTCGTGTCGCATGCTATCGAAATTCCAAGGCATTGGAAGCATGACTGCCTATGAGAACCACGTCAACGTTTACTGCGAGAGTCTTGATATGTCAGTAACTGACTTGCAGCTTCCAATGCTTGCCAGGCTCCTCAAACTGTGCGTTGGCTTGTATTATCGTACTCTTGACCTACCCGGCTGCAGTGATAAAGTACATCCTGCCAGGGAGATGCTAGAAGAACGACTGCAGAGAGAAAATGCAAAGTCATCTGCGAAAAAAGGCAGAGATGAAAGTCTTGATGATCTAGGGTGGGCATCTTGGGCTTGGTCGAAAATTCCATATTTGGCAGATGATGGAAATGAAACTGGAGACTTGCTCAGCAGATTTCCACAAGAAGCTGTTCTGGTCTTTGGCATCTACGTCACCCAGTGCTCCTTGACGTTGAAAGTTATCGACGAAGCCAGCAACAACAGTATCGTTGGCTCCCGCAGATTTGAATTCTCGCCCGTTCTTAATATAGAAATGTCAGGATGTGCTGTTGAGATTCTTGCAAAAGGAGAAGTATACTTTGATTGTCAGCTGGGGGTCAGCAATATCGTGGGCTATTTGATCGGTGACTGTCTTTGTAAGAAATCTCGCAAGACATCGAAAGACATTGCCGATGCATCTATGCTATCCATCGAAGATGAACTTAGCAGAGACGACGAGGTAAAGCTTTCAAACACCTAGGTTCATGACTTGTCTAATTAAATTAATAATAATAGCTAAACCCTAACATAACAAAATATAACTTTATTTGAAATTTATTTCTTACATATTGTTTCCTCTTTCTAATTATTTTGTCTTCACTTGAAATACTCATTCGCACTCGTTTGTAGAATAAAGGTTCAGTTTTCATCATGGTACACTATATTAACGGAATGCGAATGCTTTTCAGACTCTGTAAAAGTTACCTGGGTCCCAACAACTCGTCATCATCATCAAGTCGAGAAAGTATTTTGTGCCATTTTGAATCTCTCCCTGTCACTATCTGTCTCTGTCTTCCATTACAGTTGTGAGTTTGTCGTGAAGACAACCGGTGTCTGGTACAAGTTGGGCAATATATATGCGCGTGGGGTGACCTGCATATTTGAACTGTGTTTTTGATGCCAAAGAATATGATTAATTGTCATCCTTTATTTACTGCGCCAACCATGTTACCCCACGTTGTGGACTAGCTCGGTGGCTGCTTTTTAGTATTCGCGTTTGAGTCAGGGATGACTTCCATATTTAGATCACCACATCTCATGCTGTCTTTGCATTTCTGATTGTGGCTTCTTCTATATTGTTTCTATCAATGGATTTAATTTTGCCATCCCTCGTAGGACATAAAATCTGATTTTTGGTACTGACCTCGAGACGAATTTCACGTTCCCAATTCACCCAAAATAATCCCTTTTTTGATTTTTGCAGGATGAATTATTCTTTCGCATTGGCACTCCAATGGAGACACCAGAGGACGGGGTAGGTTTTCTGAAAGGTTCTTTATTCAGCCAATCAGAAGACAGCTTGGAATACCTGCACGGACCAGCAGCTCTACCTAACAAGGGAACACAGTTTGTGGAAGCCGAAGTAATGAAGAAATTTGGTGCGTGCTTTGTTGATTATTTTTACACGATGGAATTGCCTGCGGATGGATCCCTTGATTCCGAGGGCAAGGATTCCAATATTCTATCAAATAAGGATACGGAGCTGATTAAGGAAACTTCAACAAAAAGGGCTATCATCGGGAAATGTCAGACATTTATAACAAGCAAGCTATTTCACCTAATTACCAAAATTATTGAGTTCAGCTCGGACGGCGTACCTTCAAAAAAAGGTAAATGTGATTGTCAATTTCAATAAACTTTATTCTTGGCAGTGTAAATGTACACTTTAAAATTCAACTTTGTGTTTCTCGATTCCTATATTATGATATGGTGTTTCTGTAAAATTCAATCTATAATATTTCATCCTTTGGATGGAATAACCCCTAACTCATGTATGGTTTGAAGATTCTCATCCCACCCAGCCTCGTTTAGTCCAAGCCTCTCTCGGGCATCTTATCTTTTTTTATTCAAATTTTTCATTTATAATATTTCATTGAAACCTTAAATGGCCGCATTTTTTTTGGCCCAACACATATCGTACCATATTACCCGTTACTAAAGAAACTTTGCATCTCTCAACTGCTCCAGCTCAAAGCAACATATCAAAAATAAAGTAGGGGATCTTTTCTATCTTTGGTAATAAATTTTGCGTTTTCTTCGCAAACAGCTTATGTTTTTTGGCTTGCATGAGGTACGTTCTGATAGCTGATAACTCGTCATTTTCGACTCTGTCCGCTAGGCGAAGGTAGCATCTAGCCTTATTATATTATTAAACCATAATAACAAATTACTCCGATAATATCATCATCGATGTGATATATTCTTTCTTCCTGTAGTGAAAGACAAACCATACATCGATCCCTTTGTCGTCGAACAATTAAAAAATGGGAACCTACCAACAAGATCTCTCCATTTTACTTGTCACTCTGCAAGCTTCAATATCTGTTTTGCTGATCATGTGTTCGGAAGAAATACTAATGCTCTAGAGTCACTTAAAGAAAATGTAAGTGCCGATTTAACTTTTAACTCTTCCGTGGCCATCATGTTAATACACAATAATCGAACATTACTAGCATTCAACTTTCAACGCGAAAAATTTCACATTAAGTTCCATTGTAACAAAATGCAGCTAACCCCAGATTGGGGATTGGAAATACTGTCTCTGTCCGATATAGCCCTATGTGTTGTAATTATTGTAACAAGACCAAGAAATTGCAAGCAATCATCTGAAATCAAATCCATCAAAGAAATAAAAATTAGATCATCAAGTGATAATTCCATAAAACATGTGTTAGGGAATTAACTGTTTGGTAGACCTAAATATTTTCACATAATCCGAGGTTGGTAAACAGAATTTATTTTGTCCAAAATAATATGCTGATAGTTTCGAGCAGGTATCCTTCAGTTAAAAGCATGGATGCCAATTTAGTGATTATTCACTTCTTATGAAACTATTGACATTTCTGGGTATAGAAAGCAAATCTATTTTATTGATATTGATGAAGTTCTCCATCACTGAATAGTTTCATCTCATCGAAGTGGGCCCATATAAAATATGAATAAGATCTATAGCTTTCATTGTAAAAAAAACAGAGATGCCAGCATTTCCTGGCTCTAAAAGCAGCTCTGTTTTGCTACATCTGTTTAAATATCTCGTATTTATTTGAACTGGCTGTTATCTAAAATGATTCTTATTGTATCACTGTCTAGGTACTATTGGAGACGTTTATTTTTCATTATTTTATCGTCATGTTGGTAATGCAGAGACACCGATTATCCTGTATGCGTCTTGCCATTACCCTCTCTATTTAATAACTTATTGACTTTACAGACTGATCACAACAGCCTATATGGAATGCTCATTCAGGTTGACAGATTTGACTATCAAGTCAGCTCTCCAATGTTTCCGGTTGAGCTTAATGCATTGATGAAAAGTGATAGCAAATCAATTGCAGTCTACAGAGCTTCATTCTGTGACTATTACCTCAAGGTAAGTAAATATTTTTCAACAAAGTAATGTGGTTTTTGTTATCGGTTTGGTTTTTATCATTGACTAACGGGTCGAATTGGCATCACAGACACCTATGGGAAAATCGTTGAAAGAGAATAAAGACATCGCCACAGAGTGCGAAACAAGTAGTTTTGTAAAACCAAACTCAATTTTTCCTTTCCGCAACATGATTTTTATTCAAGGGTTCCATATAATTTGTTTTCATGTGTCTGCAGTGACCATCTAAATTCAGTCTTTCTTGTTTGCTATCTTTCTGTCCTTATGTGTGTGACTAGTTGAAGGGGCTTTATCTCGATGATCACGTAAACCATCATGACCTAGAAACAAATTTGCTTGCAGGAAAAGCATGCTATCAATAACAGGCAAACAGTTTGAATTTTATTTATCTTTTTCAGTTAAGCATTTTATTCAATCGATCACCGAATTCTTAAACAAAAAAATGAAAGGGGCGGAAATTACATTTCTACATTGTTGCAAACATTATTTGGAAAAGAGACAGTAGTATAATGAGGTAAATAGTACAGCATCTGATCTGAAAGAAGTGTGATATGAAGTTCCTCAAGGTTCTCTTTTGGGCCCAGGATTATTATGAACGTCGTGTCTGAATCGATTTCAGTTGACGTTACAGCTTTCGTCATAGAGACAACAACCGATGCAACTTTCGAAAAATGCAAGTCTTAGCTAAGGAAATAAGCCAGTTGTATAAAATGAACAAATTGACAGTAAACAAAAAATAGAAAAATCAACGATCATACAAAGCAGAAAGCTCACTGGCTCTTTACTTCCGGTTAAAATTGCTGAAACAGTGAAAGACTGCAAAAAAGAATACATAATCATCCAGCCAGTTACATACATACATTCATGTATATTTATTTTTGATGTAAATAGCGTTGTTCTCTCCTTTTTGATGATTTGATTTTCCTAGGCATTCGGTATACAAATTGGCTTATGCGAGTACCTGTCTGATTACTTGGAACCGACAGTGCTGAACATCGTACAACCTGTTCATGCTTCTATCTATTCAAAGATATGTATCAGTCCTTGGTAAGCTCGGCTTTAGTTTATTGTTGAAGAGAAACCACAAAAGCCTGCCTGTTCGAAAATAATCCAAAGGTCCTGCTTTATACGACGATGCCAAGCATTGCTAGATTGTATTTGATAGGAAGGGTATTTAATAGGCTACAAACATACAAACATGCATACTGGAAATATTATATGTAATCGGAACTACGATTTTATAAGGCTTATACCAGAAAGAAGAGATGGAGTTTCATCTCGGGAGGCGAGCTGAAATCGCAGCCTTATGGTGAAAACTACCTTGTAATCGGGCCCTAAGTGGCCCACAAAGACACGCATAAAGTTATTTATACAGGGCTCTCTTTGGAATGTGTTCCTTCCCGCTGTAACTTAGCGCTGCTTTTAGTAGTGGCATAGAGCAGCAGTTCACACAGACATTCCTGTAACAATTAGTGGCTCTATAGACCAGTTGTATCATCTTTTTTGGGCGTGGCCACAGTATTCCATTCTTAATTGACATGGAGTGTATCATCAGAAGTAATTGAGATTAGAACTTCTTTTTTCAGGATAGGGAAGGAAAGATTTAAGATTGAGTTAAGAGCAGAGACACCAAGTATCAATCTTGATTTAACGAAAGCTCAGCTATTGCTGTTGATCGAATTGTATGAATCGTGGACAACAAAGATTCCAGCAATGATAAATGAATTCTTAATCAGTGATGTATTTCATCCAAAGGGTAAAATGAATGACTTTCTTTTTCTCTCTTTTTACAATTTTTGCTTCTGACTTAGGTGCACTTTGTTTAACTTCTCCTAGTTAAATTATCCACAACAAGAAAAGAACTAGCCTATGGTCTGAAGATTTTTCAATCATCGTACGAGATTTGTTTGAAAAACAAACTTTTTTTCTGTTTGGCCACCATTTCATTGCCATTGTTTTTAGCTATTTCACAGTTAAATAAATATACAATTTATTATGTAATTTGGGTAAGGCCTTGTACCAGGCGATTTTCATGTCAAATTGCCGTTTGAAATTTGATAACACAAAATTTAAATTTTGACAAATCAAATGATGTTATTTCCAAATTTGCACTTATTTGAAATTATGATATATGTAGTTTTCGATGCTTCCTAACGATGCTACATACTAATGGGGCTCAGTTCTGACCGTCTCACTTGAAAATTGTCCTTCTTGAAAGCTTCACTTTGAGCTTGCTGACACATCATGAACATTGCTTGATAAATCGCTGCTAAATTTGGTAACCTTGGGACTTAGACTTTGGGCGTTTCAAAAAAATTTGCCACACTAATACAGCCCATTGAATAGCAGACATGTTTAGGGCCTTTCCAATCTCTTAGCAGCCAAGGCATTTGTTGGCTTATATATATGGTCAATGTATTGTTATCTTGGTTTTTTGTTTTGTTTGCACATAGCATCATTTTACTGTTTACACGGGTATCATATATGTTTATGCTGTTGACGGAACTGTGACTTATTGACTTATGATACATACATAAACCATTTCTTGATATATTCACCGCAAATGACATTGAAAATTTCGCTAAGTCTTCAAAAATCTGCAAGGAAAATGAAGCTAGTTAGTTTGTATTACTTCCAACAAATTTCATTTTTATATTTGAGATTGCTTTGAATTCTTGGTCAACACTCTTGGTGGTTTATCTCTGTAGTGCATCGTTGTTTACTCAAATAGAAAGGTGCTCAGAAAACTACTAAATGCTCGTGATCATCGTTATTTTTAAATGACTTTTTCAGCCAATGCTGATGGTGTTTCGTCTGTCCTTGACATTTCACTGATTGGACTTCAAGGCAAATATATGCAGAATGACTCTTTGCATGCAGTATCTGGATCTGTGGGAAGTATCAAAGTTGCAGTACAGTCTCTGCGTAAGTTCTTAGATGTTTTGTTATTGGTTACTTTTAGCAATTGATTAATTTTAGTTATTGACATTTTAACAACATTTGCTTCGGAATTATCTATTTTTAACATCATTTTACCTTGTACTGTACCCTAGTTGAAAATAAGTTATCAACTGATCAATTGACGGTTTAATACTTGTGGCTGCCTGAAAGATGAAGTAGTTCATCAGTGAAACGGAATAGAAACACCAGGTCCGCCCGTTCTAAATGGGTACAAACTATCATTCTAATTTTTAGAATGTGGTTTTTATCTATACCAGATGTTCATCTAAGCCATCCGATGATTTAGAACATAGGTTTTAACTACCGTTCTATTTATAAC
>JAACYV020119338.1:0-10435 GCA_009936425.2 Chrysaora fuscescens
TTATCATCATATATGCACAGAAGTATGACAAATGTTTCATCGAATAAAACTAGAAAAATCGAATAAAACTTTTCGTTTCCATCAGAGAGCAATGGTTAAGATCAAGTAGCAGCGCTTTCGGCTGAGCGAAAAATCAAGTTTTTCTCTTTTGTACTTAACAGGAAACATTTCTTAACAAAAAAGAATCTTCAGCTCTCTCCGTTTTCTGTTAGAGGGCATTGAGGTGCAGACCATTCTTCTTCATAAATTTGTCCAATTTTTGTGCATATACAGTAAGGTGCATGAACCTGTACAGTAAGGTGCCGAGTTTGAAAAACCACTAAAAGAGGCTTACTTCTGAGTAATCAGATTTAACATAGCTATCAAATAGCGAATTCTGACTCACACGGAGAAAGACAACGCTTTCAAGTGTCATTTTATTTATTAAGTCATTAAAGAGGGCCGCAAATGTATTAGATGCTTTCAAGTCTCGGAGCAATAAAACAGAAATGTAGAAACTAATCTTTGTGATTTTTTTTCATCGTTCTTAAACTGCTTTGAACAATAAAAATTGCTTAGAATATATTTAAAACCAGCCTTTGACTGAAAATGCACAAAGCTATATTGACCCAATACAAGTTAGATTTCATTGGATGAGCTGTTTGCTGAAGGCAAACTGAGCATAAGGATTCGTGCTACGCTAGCAGTACATTCTAAATACAATTATCACAATCGCTTGATGCTATATACATAATACAAATCGATTCAATATAATATTTCCATCAGGTAAAAAGTCTCATCATACAGTAAAAACACGCATAAAGAACCTCCATTTTTCAAGCTTAGCCTAGCAAAGGTTCTCAATCCTTGAGTCTAAAATTGCACACTAATTCAGCTAAAATTGCTTAGTCTACTCACAAGACCTATAAATTACTTCCTTTTGAACTCCAGCAACGTCTTATTTCTTTACTCTTAGGTTTTGATGAATTTAAATGTTTTACAAAATGATTAAAGAAATTCTAGCCTGAAGGTTCTTAAAAAATGTGGTTCTCTTATGCGGGTTTTTGCTGTAATTTAAACTAAGTTCAAACTGCAAAACTGCAGGACAAGACAGCTTCATCAAATTCTTCAGAAACTATTCGTATTTATAAAGATTTATAATCTAAAAATATACAGTTAAAAGACCTGTTTCGTAGACATACAAGAAACATACAGCTAGCCTGCCATTACGTCATCACTACCTGAAAATTGTCCTGTACTACCTGGATTTGTCTTATTCAATAAGACGATTATGATCAGCAGTTAGCTTGATTATCAAGAAAGCTATTTACACAAACTTAAAAAATACATCATCACTTTATAAAAACAATTTCAAAACTAAAAATTTCCCTAAAATCAGGAATTGTGCTTTCCCGTGCTTTGAAGATCATATAAATAAGTGTATTTATCTTTTAGTTCCTGGTAAAAGATTTAATTCATTGATGATAGAAATAGCAAGATACCCAACGTAAAATATGATTAATAAAATACCAGCTACTTTTGAAGTGTTGAATTTCAATAATGGCATCAAAACCAATGCCGATAGCAAGCTCACTGCAAGAAATGATGCAGATATGATGTACTGCGTGTGGCCACGTATCAGCTGCAATAAAAAACAGAATTAGAAAAACGCACAGAAAGTAACAGTTATAATGGAGTCAAACGCAGGACGAGATAAATCACAAGTATAGGTTTTATATGTGATTTTGCCAGTAGAATTAGCTTCTTTGTAGATCTTGGTTAAAATCTAGTCAACCTGGGCTCATTTAGAACTCAAAGTTTCTCGAGGGACAGCCACGCTAACAGGCTGGATGCTTGAAGCACTTTGGACGACGAAAAGTGCATTAAATAAAAGCATGGACTCCTCTAAAGAAACCCTGCAAGCAAGGACACAATATTAGTAATATAATAATGCCCTAAATTATGTCGTCTGTTTGGGTATTTGAGATATTTTTGGGCATTTTTGATAGGCCCGTAGAGCAAAAAGATGGATGACTAAATACCTTGACATATCCATCATGCGTCAAAGATGACAGAGTACATGAAATACCAATGCCTAGCATCATATCTAATTAATTGGTCAAGGAAACACCATTTAAAGTACAACATATTAACCAGTAAAGCAGAACTGCAATACTAGCAAAATCAAAGAGACAATTAAGAAACTTGATAATGATTTTTAAAGAATAGTCATTTTACCACCTCTCCCAAAGAATCTGTTTGCAACAGGGTACATTTATATTCTACACTGCCTGTGTTATCGTTTTTTGATACTTTGGTTCCACCTAGTAAGTTAATATTGATGCCAAACCGTCAAAGATTGAAATATGATAATAATATAATAATAAAATGAATATTTAAACAGGATAAGCACTTTACAATATTGCTGCTATCATTGTGCGTCCTGTGCTCTAAAACTTTATCAAATCAAAGATAAATGAAATAAAATGTATTACATTAAAACAGAAAAAACCTTATATACATGAATAAACCACTGTTTAATATTATATCACCTAAAACGATAATTTTCAAACTAGAGGACTTATAAAAAATAGACTAGCATAAAAATCGCGGTTGTACTTGTCTCGTAATTTTGTTTGCAGAAGCAATACGCGTTGAATGCAACGAAACATATTATCAAGTTAGGGTGTGATTGAGGCAAGATAATTCTTTGAAAAGGATACTTAGTAATGGTCCACCATAGCAAGCTGCAATTGCCATCCGAGGTGCACCATTCTTTGCCATTGCCATGTTAGAAACAAAATCTATAACAGAATTCATGAAAACTTCACGCTTCCAACGCTTAGGCATAGGAGTAATGCTCTCGTCTTTAACTAGGAATGCAATATGCAATGGTTTTATTTCTCGCTAAATAATACCAAGCACTTTGAACAAGCCAGCCAATGCCTCTCTGCTAAGCATTCAGCATGATGATTATGATTGAGGGTACGTCGTTCTCGATCTAAGGGTGACAGTCATACCTACCCCTAACAGTAACTATAGCAGCGAACAAGGTCGCATCACCTCGGACTGGGCACGACTAACTTAACTATTCTTACAAATCTTTTTAGAAATTTGGCAAAGCAAATCAAGAAGCAGAAATAATAGCCTTACGTTCTCCTGTTTTAGAAATATTTAGTGGATGTGTCGCTACGGGCTTCTGTGCAAGGGGTGGATTGTACCCAAGTTATAATCATTATTACGGTCTTCTGTGCAAAGGGTGGATTGTAACCAAGTAATCCTAATATATTAGCTTCTGTGCTGGTTTCAGTTTTCTGTGGAAAGGGTGGATTGTAACCAAGTAATCTTAGCTTGACGTTCTCCGGACGTTCTCCTATTTTAGAAATAATATTATAGAAATCTAGTTATGTCTAGCTACATTTACAAGCATCTTCATTTACATGCTTAATATTCTTTGAAATAGCGATAGATTAATGCCTCCATATACTGTGAACGAACGACTTCAATAACAGCTTTGCTCGAAACTAGTCTTAGTACTATATTCAATGTTTTTGAGGAATATCGCATTTGATTACTACATCTAATGATAGTCTTCTAGTCATTCATCGCATGCATAAAACATTGAAGAATAAAGAGAGATTGAAAAATTTGCTTTACCTCCAATACTATTTCCCCAAGCCAATAATGTTAGGCCAAGGACAGCATTAGTCAAGCCAAAAGATATACCGAATGACTGAAAGATAGCAGTAAGTTTAACGAAATCATCAAAAAGGAAATATTTAATGATCAACATTATTTTAAACTCAATGTTCTTAAATGTTGTTTCCAAACAGTTTGCCTACTGCACACGATAGCTCTAAAACATTATATATGACTACGAAACTTTGAAAGCTTCAGTGAAAACGTTTGCAACTAAAACTGAATTCTGAATTTCTCTTAATAGTCAACTTGTTAACTCGGAGCAATTTAATATTTATATTGATACAGCAAGTAGTGATTTTCATTTTTTACCATCAACAAATGAACAATTTCTTGGGCAAGTGCATATATCCAAATAACCGAAACCACAAATCCACTGACTGCGAAGATCTGAAAAAGCAGAAGGCTTACACGAAATAATAAAAACTAATATTATCTAAAAAAAAGCTTCGTTAAGCCATAAGGTGGGGTTATGTTGCCGGCATCAATCTTCTGCCACCCTTTATCTGCCATGCCCCCGGTACCGCAGTTGAACTGTTTATATGGAAATTTCTGACTCAAGTGCCCAAGCATCGTGCCTTGATGCAGTAAGGAACTGGAAAAGTTGAATTTTTCCAAGTCATCGCGGTACCGCAGCCATGGTTTCCATTTGAGAGAAGTGGCTTCCTGAGGCAACCCTAAGCCGTGTTTCCGTATAGACGCAAGGATCGCCAGTGACGCAAGGATCGCCGAAATTGCGATCTACGATCCTGTGTCTTGATGGGATCCAGACTTTACGGCTATATGGAAACCGTTTTGTTGCAAGAATCGCAAGAACCGTAAGGATCGCAGGTCAAAAATTTCAGCATTTCTTGGGTCTATATGGAAACCAGGGGGAAACCAAGGTATAAAGTCAAGTCTTCTTGGCTGAAACGCCCAAGGGAGGTAGCAAATGGGGCTTTAACAACACCTACTCAAACAGCATATAAATATTTAAGAACCGTTTGGAATTAGCAGCTATAATAAACAAGAGAAGGGTCAAAGTATGTGCTTTCTTACCGCATGAAATCGAGGTGGCCTCGCTCTGGCTGTTGTAACAATAACAATGACAGCAAGAACAGCACCGATTACCAAAACCAATTCCCAAACAAAGAATTTATTGAACACGACAACAAATGCCTCTGAGAAACAAGGTATAAAATGAAAAGACGCTGATCAATGATTATCACGAAACAGGTCGCTTTGGGCGAGAATAGAAATGCAAATGATATAAATCAAGTGATACAAAACAGGAACGTAGAAATACTGGAAAGAGGAAAATTTGAGAGTTAGTAGGAAGTAAAAAAGTTTTAAAATGTATTGTAGAGCATTTCTTAGAGCGTCTGCAAAGTGCATCGGGTATATTCAATAAGTATTTTCAACGAAATCAGGGGTATGCAACAAGCTGGTGGGATACGACAGAGCCCTCATAGCGTACTCGATATCATCTGGCTTTCTGAATGTACCCAACTTTTGTGAAGTGTCAAAGTCAAGTTTTTAAACATGATCTGTTTTATCACTGGCTGTCCCATACGAAATCCTGGAAGCTAGACATCAATCTTGAACATTCTGCAGAAGCAGATAAATTACGCCACAAGCATATGAAGTTTCCTAGCAAACATTTCTGGCCAACATTGACAACTACAAGAAATGGAATCACCCACTTTTCGTGATAAAAGCACAGGCTATTGGACTTGCAAAGCATTGCAATACCGTCAGCCACTTCTTCCACCGTAAACCAGGCACATCAACGTCGATGACTGGATTGGTTAGATTCAGCAATATTTCCAGAGGTATCTAAATATATAAACATATAAGATAACATTATCGAATTATTCTTATTAGCTATTGCTGTTTTCATCTTGCTGTTTCTGGTTAACAGCGTCAATAACGTATTTTACCTCATTATTGTTCTTATGTTGACGGCCAAATCAAGATAAGCTTTTTTTTGGATCGTGAAGATTTAAATATTTGACATCAATTAATTAAGCATTGTATTAGATTGTTTATTCTACTTGAAAAGAATTGTCAAATAAAGCGGTAGGCCAGGCGAATAGCCAAATGTCCTGTGCTCATCATGTCATTCAACAGAACAAGCTGTGTATAATTGAATTTTCCCCAGAACTTGCTTAATTTAGACCCTTTTTACTGTAAGTCAACCCATCTACTGACCGTGATTCTTAAAAAGAGCTTTTTTTCAGTAAACTATACCATTTTTATTTGATTAAACTAGGACTCACAATCCAACTACCAACTTTGATTAATATCATTATCTCAAAAACAAAGCAATAAAATAAAACTTGGATAACTTTTTGCCACATTGAGAAAGAGTTAGGCATATAGAGTAAGAATTAGGCTGGTGCAAAAAAAGAATATTATATCTAAAGGCAGTCCCACCTTGGTCAAATCAAACAGCTTCCAATACCATTTTTTTAATTTCCATTCTTTGAAATTAATACCAGTTAGTCTTTCCACAAATGTTTCGGATGAATATAATTCATCTAATCTAATGTGAACTTCTAGAAAATATGAATGATTAAGTGAAAGCACGATAATCTAAACTTCATTTTGCATATATATTTAAGCATAGTTGAGTGATTTAAGCTGGTCAACATGTGAATGCGAAACAATCTAGCTCCTTAAATCCTATTCACAATACGTTTTAGGTAAACAACTAATAATATAATCTAGTTACAAGGTAAATATGAATAACAACTGAAACTTCCTAGATAGATGCTAAACTTCCAGGAGATGGTGTCTTTGACGGCTCAACTTGAACGAACCAAGGAAGAGTAGCTAAGTCTCTTATTTCAGTTGGAGTGTTATTCAATGTATTGTCGTTTCGTGTGGCGCTGGTCTAAATGATTCACAAGGATGATGGTAAAACAGTACTACATCGTTCAAAGCTAGGGTCAATGAGTGGTGGAGTGGTTAAGAAGTGGTGGACATATATGGTAACTGAATGAATTTGGTTGAAAATCGTGGTCAAAAAAGATAAAGGTTAATTCTCAGTTAAGGGTATTGGTGGTACAGAAGCGATCAGCTGACATATTTACGCGCTGAAAAGAAGACAATCAAGACAGTTAAGCCCTAAAGTGCATCGAAGATGAAGACAGAGAAATAGGTGGATTGATGTTATAAAGAGTGGACAATGGGCAATCTCGAAATGGTGTGCTCTACGTTTTCACAAACTGACCTCAGAAGGGACATTAAAAAGCTCACACAAAGGCATTAGTAGGAAATATCGTAGTAAATAATAACCACTGATTAGTTAAACACGCACCTTCGTTACTTTGTTCAGAATCGTTGATTCCAGGAGCATAACCTCCCGGCTTTGAAATGAGCAGCGATCTATCACTTGGCTCAAACTCCGTGAAATCAGCGCTAGCATGCAGATCTTCGATTATGGCATGTGAAGGATACCTTACGGGAGATTGAATACCTGCAAAAGACAAAGAGGATAACAAGATTAGGTAGCTACTTCTGTAAGGCCACTTTCCTGGCAAACAGGTGCTAGAACTGACAAATTGACCTACAAGACACATTTGAGAAGGGACTAAGCTTGTGACGTCTTGATATGTTTTTTTCCTGGCATTGCATTACCATTTATACCACAAGCCGCAGGTATTTTACAGGATCTCTGCCTGGAAGAATTTGCGATTACTATCTTGTTTTATTTTTGGTAGAAGACTCGGAAAATGTTAGTTGAGGCCTTCGACGAAGGACTTTCTGTTCTGAGACCTTTTTAGACTGTTCTTAATACAACTGATCTTTTCCAAAATTCAATTATAAACAAGTCAATATGGAGTATACTGACTCAACTACTACACCTATAAAATTTATCATGTTAATTTTTTTAAGTTAAGTTAAGTTTAAGTTACGTTACAGCCTTCCTTCTTCTTTGCATAATGTGTTTTCGTTGCTACCTTAATCATTGGCATTAACCAACAGGTAATAATGTTCCAATGCATACAGGCATTCAATGAGAATTCTGCAATAAGCATCGATAAAAACGACCAATGCATTCACATTTTATCAGGTGTCGATCGCAACCGTTCAATAACAACAATAAAAATAACGATACATACTAACAATGAAGGTTAATACAAACAAGTATCAAACATAAAGACATTAAACTAACGAGAAAAATATGCAGTGATGGAAAAATTATTTCGGGCTTACTAATATCTCTTTGTAAATTCCAAGCATCTGGTACTAAAATATTTCATTTCAAATATGTGATCTATTCACCATGTTACTTGAACAGGCATATAAACTAAGCTAACGTCATTAGTTAGAAATATATTTCTAAAAAACTCACTCGCGTCATGAATAGCACCTTGTTGTTCATCAGATTCTTCGATTATGCTCATCTTTCTGATGCTTCTATTGACGGCTTGGCCAGCAATCACAAGTGTCACGTAAATGACATACAGAACGACAAAACCTAAATAAGACCAACAATATTTAAGGCATATTTTGTATTTAAACGAGCTGTGACGTTGTTTACATTTTGACATCAGCCAATCAACGCATGGGTTTTATCACGTGATCGTAAATACTGCACCATGATTGGCTATTCACAAATGTATACAAGAGAATGAAATACAAATTGGCCTGTGTAGTCAAAAAAAGTATAAAGCAGGCAAAAATGGCAATAAAAAATTACAGAATTCGAGATGAAAAATTCAACACACCCACAGCCTCAGCCGTTTGTATCTCTTTTCTATACATGACAGCAAATGTCCAAGCGACAGCACTTATATAAAATACAAGGTCTCGGAGAAACGGTCGCCTTGCTAGTTTAAATGAGTTTCTTAACTGGATACTACCAACTACCACAGTTGTTACAAACATACCAGAACCTGTAATAAAAAACGCTCGACATTATCAGCTGAATGTTATGCCAAAATAACCAAGCAAATTCTTTCCACGTAATTTTTACAGAAATAGAATAGCAATTACCATAAAAAATGTAATATTGAACTATCAATTTAAAAGCATCGGAATTACAAAAACCAAGATGATCTCTGACAAAACTTTTTACCTCCAGAAAATCATGGTTATTCTGATTCAACATAGGGTTTTCCAGAAAATCAAATATTATAAAAGTTTCAAGCATGGTGGTGAAAATAGCTCCTGACGTTTACTGATTATACAACTGAAAAGCAAACAGGATTCACTCACCAAACAGCTCTTGAAAGGCCAATGGTGCTGCATCTTGATTTCCTGTTGTAATTGCGACCAAAACGCTAAATATGTCAGGTGCACCATTGCCTAAAGCTAACAATGTAACACCCTTTACATTGTCAAGGGAAATTTCAATTCCAAGCAAGCATCTAGTTAAAGATTCACTTTCTAGAATCTGTTGTAGCTAAATTCAACTATACAGGAAGAAAATTATAATTTTGCATCTCTTGCGATAAAACTGTGCTAGATAATGAATTCAAGGTCATTGTGAATTTTTAACTTTATAACATTGTGAATTTTAAACTTTATTCAAATTAATGCAATGGTTCACTCTACATTTGAATGGATACGGCCACGCTATCACTCATTTTTAGTGTTCTTGCAAATGTCTTCAAACAAGGGCAAAAACTAAAGAGAAGAAAATACAATAAAAATACCAATAAAACCCTTAAACATTTGCATATGCAAAGAAAACCTTTGAAAATCTTTTCTTCTGAATTCTACACAAGTACTAGCCCAAACAAAGTCATGTTTTTTTAATAGAAAATTCTTAGATACTTACAATTCTTCTGCTGTCACTCCAAGTGCAATGAATAAATAAATTAGCCATACTGCCTTAAAAAGAAAAAAACCAAGATTCTTAATCAGTATAAATAAAAAAAATATTCTTATCAGTATTTGGAAAAAATCTTGAATTCTTCATGCGACAGAAGTAGAGTAAAATATTTATTGTGTAAGTTATGAAATGAGACCACTGAAAAGGCCAAAAGCTAATCTAAGCAGTGCAATCGGTGTCTTTTGTGCCTGTTCATCCTTTATAGAGGCAACACAATGAAATGACTTTCTGACTCTTCCTGGAACAACAGAGACCTGGCCTGACCTGCACACGCTTTGCAACATGTCTGGGCTGGACAGGGGTGGCGGAGTCTGGGGAAGGTGGCGGGGGCAGCATGATAGTTTTCAGGGCAAAACAATAGAAGAATATAACAATTCCCCGAATTTATCTAAGGCAGCTGCTCCCTCTGCCTCCCTGGTTCTGGCACCCCTGGGGCTGGACTAACTGTCAGGCTATAGCTTGTGGTAGGGTATTGGCTGGAATATCTTACAAGAAGATAATAATATATAAAATGAAATTTACCAGTATGACAAATGCTATAGCATGCTGCTTTGCAAATGTGCAATAAATGAAATAATTATACTGCACAAATCCATCAGAAAAATGACAGTCTGCAGTTTCTTGCACAAACTTGCATTGATATGAAGCATTTGAATTTCTAATAGCTGAGCACTCCATCTGAAAAAGCAAGGTATGTATAGCATAGAACCATGGGAAGACATTCAAATCATGCGATCAAGGTCTTGTGATCAAGCATATACCAACAGACTAAAATCTAATATCGCTTACTTGTTTCATAGAATGTGATCTGTTGGCAAATGCAGAATTGTGCACATCTTTTCCAAAGATGCTAGAAGTTGCACAGTTAAGAAAAACTGTAGATAACGTCCAAGATAAAATCATATGCCTGGTTAACCGAATGCTGCTCATTGT
>JAACYV020119671.1:0-10429 GCA_009936425.2 Chrysaora fuscescens
TAGATCTCTTTTTGTTGTTTCAGTCGAGATGTACGTCAATCGTTCTAACCACGTGGATTATACTGCTCAGGCTCCACATGCATTGAAACCAGTTCTACTGAGAGGTATTGCTTTCTTTTTGTCAGCATTTTTCTAAATTTTATGCACATTCAGCCAATATAGTTCTGCAAATCCAACATCTATCTTCCTTATACAACCACCAATTCGATTGGAAACCTAGCTGCAGATGTTAAAATTGTGTTCATCTGCTGGTGTTTTCTGACGTTTTGAATGTACCAAACCACAACGCTGCCCGAATGAGTACCACGCTGAGTTAATAACAACGACACATTAATAATGTCGCTTTCTACACTGTTGTATTTCTTCATTCTGGTATTATCCTACAAGTGCGAGTGCTTTATTTTAACCGTTAACAAGTTTAAAGGGTTGTATATACTAAGGGAAAGGGGAGGTGGTTTTAAATATATCTGGAATGTTTCAGTTTGTTGTATCGGTAAGATTTCTCTTGCTCGTTTTTGATTAATTCTTATATTTCCAAATAATCTCGGCAATACAAAAATCATGATTAATTTTTCAGAGAAAACTCGAGATTGCTTCCCCAAATTGCAAATCGAAGTCCTTAGTGGAGCACCATCAACGTCCAGGTATTCGTATAATTGAAAACTGCTAAAAATGTCCATTTCCCAAACGACATAGAAGCTTTACTGTCTTAGAATCTGCCTTAGAGTCTGTGATGATCAAGGCGAAAAACCCATTGTTTGTAATGAAGATGGTGTTTTTTATTCTGTCTCTTAAGATGCTAATAATTTGTACTTCATTGCCCTCTGACTAGCTTACTTTGGAGTTTATTTCGTCTTGCTTCTGTTGTCAGATCTTATATGGTTCTTTTGCTGGTACCAATGTTAATTTTAAAATGCTGTTTGCATCCACTGCCTTGAATTTTTCTAATGCGTATTCGAGATAATGTCTGCTCGAATTCAAAGTGAGAATCCCGTAATTTAAGAGTAGAAATCAATCATGTTGTTTTCTATCTCTCTAAGCACATTATTTTTGGGTGGACAAATTGTGACTGACTGCTTCATGTTTACTGCATAGCCTAGAATCTTATTTCTATATCAAGGATTTAATGACCAAGTTCATCTTCTTAGCCTGCTAAGTTGCATACTATTCTTGTAACAAAAAGGACGAGTAGCACGTAGTCACATTTGGCTTCAAAATAGACTTGTATATTTTTAAATTGACTTGAGAGTAAAAGACACCAATATCGGAGCCGTGTATCGGAATCCAAATATTTTTGAAAATGTTGCGCCGAAGTAGCTAGATCATAAAAATTGTGTAACAACATTTAGGGTCGCTTACAGTGTTTCTGTTTTACTATTTTATATTTTAAGATTGTTTGTTTGGCTAGTATTTTATCTCTTTTTGTCTGAAATGATTGCACTAACATACTTTTCACCCCGAGTTTTTGTAACGTACTTTTCATTCACTTGTGCATGCAAAGCATAATTTCCATTGCCAACCTCTTTGTCCTTGCTTAAAATCTTCTAAACATCGGTTGATCTTCACTATTTTGATCATTTTTCATATTTTTAATGAAAATGGCACAGCCGTTTTTTTAAAGCAGTTCTGGTTTTATATTTATATATTTTTTTCCTTTAAGTAAGAAAGTTGGTAAAGTGAATTGGAAAAAGCGGGACAAGAAGCTGCAACAACAAGAACATTTACTTTTAAACAGAGCACTGAAAGCAAATCAGGTGATTTTAGTATATCAATTACAATATTGAATAACATATAAAGTATCGATTGTGAGTATATTAGTCATGGAAATTTCCGCCGACTAAGAAGTTAAATGGGATACAAAGTCTTGATTCTAGAGTCTAACATTAGCCTTGTTGTGATGGAGTCTTGTATGTTGGCTTAATGGCTCTTGAAGGCCGAGGTTCTCATTCCATGGCATGTCTTTTCTTAGATACGTCGCGTATGACGTTGTGTGATGTTATTGTATGATCCAATCAAGTTGATCTTCAACCGCTATTGACTAGTTCTAGCCGGCTTGAAGCAACAGCGGAAAGTTTGACTGGTTTATTTTCATCGAGCTGTACCGCAGTAGACGCAATTGCATAAGAAGGCCAAGATTGCTTAGGCCGTTAAAGTCAATTACGCAAAACGGGTCCATTAAGGTTACAAGTTGGGACCTTTTTCCTCGCTTTGCCGGGATCAATTCTTTATTGGACGATCAGATAAGTAATAATCCAACTGAAATATTTGCACAGAATAATCTCATGCTAATTTCGATCCATAACCAGGAAAGGTGTTTTTTCGACCTTTTGGCGCCCCATTCAAACGTCTTGTCTGAGTGTTATTTGAAACATTTTTCCGTGATTGGAAACAAGAGAAAATCCAAAACAACCCCCTCCCTCCACCTGCCTGGCTTATAGGCTGATATAACGTCTGTCACTTACCGAAAAGAGAGGCAACAGGGGAAGAATAAGGAACAAGAAGAGACAAAAAGAAGGGGCGAAACAAAGGGGGAACATAATGAAGGGGAGGAGGGCGTTGAAATGAAGTAATAATAATGAAGTATTAATCCCCATGTTAATTAGAATAGAACTGGACCTCAATGGATTTGTCTCTGCAAGCCTCGTAGCTAGCTCTGGATACCAAACCCTTGCTTGATTCTTAAATGTAATCACAAATGTTTTGAAAGGTAAGATGGGGGCTCTACGAACTCACTACTTGCAATGAACTGCAAGCAGTGTCAAATAGCCATTTTAACCAGACCCTAAGATGAAGTAATATTATGTATCCAATAGGTTTCTAACTAGCTCCCATTCTAGTATTATACGTCATAGTCAGACACAAATGCTACTTTTTCATACTAACTTTCTTTCTGTTTTAATTGCAAACTCTTTTGAGCCAGATTGAAGTAGAAGGATGCTAGAAGCATTTTGATCTCCTTTCAGAGGGGAAACCTTTTTGACATAGTAATGTTGGTTTGTACTTTATGAAAATAAGATTCTCTGGAAAAAAGTCAGTTTGTTTTCTATTTATACACATCTGCTGAATTCTTAATTTGTAAACATTGCTTTTTCACAGGAAGGGCAGAAGATTAGAGAAAAATTAGCAGTAAGAGTCAAGGTATGTTCAATTTATAGGTGTCTTGTCTTTGAAATTTAGAAATTAAGGCATTGTTGATCATACAGAAAGCCAACGGAGTAGAAAAGCCAAAGTATTTTGGCACTTCTGGAAACATAAGTTTGACGGAGACATTTTTAACGATAGGTAGCTGCAAGATTACGATAGTTTCCGTGTCTCGGATATTTGTGCTATTTGTACCAGAACAAGGAGATATCTATCAATTTTACCAGTATTCGCATTTTTGTTGCTTTCTGGTCAAGAACAGACAATACCCTATGCAAACGCTATGCAAAAAATATTTGAAATGGATCGTTTATAATATTGTTATATATTCTTTATAGCCAACGCGAGGGTGCCGTCAGAAATATCTTGTTGATAATTCATATCTTGAATTTTTTCCAGAATAGTGAAAACGTGTAATTCAATTAAACGTTTTCACGTTCCACGTCACGATATTTTTCATTGATATTTGATTTCATTGTAAAGTTATCCAAACATTTTAAGTATCAGCTGATGAATTAATTTCGTTTGTAAATTAGTAGGATAATGTATGGAAAAATAGCTTAATTTATATTTGAAAGGTCGCAGTTTCAAGAAACTTTGCAGGTTAGCTACACTTATGAAAGAACAATTTTTCAACAAATTGATATGATGTGAAGAAAGGCATGGTAATTGGAAAAATTTTCTGTATAGACATGGAAACTTAGTCAGCCTTGCATGTTTTCTTGAATCCTTGCAAACAAATTTACGTCATTAGCTAATCTTACAAATAGTGCATAACTCGAAAAAGAAACAATGTATCCAAAAACGTTTGATATAAGTTTTTATTATTCTATGCTATCTATTTGCATCAATAACAATTTTTGCTTCAGGCCACCTTTATTTACTTTGCATGTAGCTAAACGTCCAGATTTATTTATCTTTTTCTTTTTCTTATAGAAATACATGCAAGACAGTCGACTGCTTGTGAGTGATGGGTCAATGGCAGGAGGAGGTCAACAAACTTTGCCAGCATTCGCTGATCGATTATTGAAAGAATGTAAAATGAAAGTAAGTCTATCTGAAGCAACCGAGGCAAATTTTGTATTTGACCGAGCAGTGACTTTTGACATTTGACATTTTGACCTCTGCCGGTCAGGCTGCATGGGTTTTATCAAGTCGTCATAAATGCTGCATGTTGATTGGCTATTCAAAATAGAAAACAAACAAATTGACGAATGAAATACAAAACTTGCCTATGTTATCTGAGGCAAAATTTAATTTCTTTTCAACATGAGAACGAGCCTGTTGGGTTGGTTATGAGTTGTTCTGTGGAAATATCCACAATACATTTTCTAGTGTCTGAAATGCAAATTCGTTATGATTTGCATAAAAAATGGCAAGGCTATATGATATGTTTAGGGTAAATCGCAGCCAAAAGACTGTTGTATGTCACACAGCGGAAGGGTATACATACGCGGATTTAGCATCGAATTTAAAAAAGCTTGCTCACGTTTAGGGCTAAATTGTTGAAGATAAGAATTGCGACTTTCAACGGCATGAAGGTTCAACGGTTAGTGAGTTCTCCTTAAAGTTACGTTTTCTGTTCCTGTAAAATCGGTTGTAAAGGAAATCATTTTGAATTTCAGACTAAAAGGTTGGTCGTTCTAAAGCTTGGAGAAGAAGCTGTTGAGCTAGGACATAACGAAAACTCCACTGCTGGGATTGAAGAAAACACATTAATAGCAAGTTTATGTGATCTTTTAGAAAGAGTATGGAGTCATGGTGTTCAGCTGAAACAAGTATGTTCTCTAATTATTGCATTATTTTGACAATTCCAAGTTAAACAAAGGTTCTTTTTTAAACAACAACTAAAGTAAAAAACTCATATTAATGAAGTTAAACAAAATGTTCTGTATTCATTGCATTATTAAAACAATTCAAAAATTATTCATAAAATTCCATGTTGATGAAATTAGACAAAATGTTCTATATTTATTGCATTATTTTAACAATTCCAAGTTAAGCCAATGTTCTTGTTTAAGCAACTAAAGTAAACAACTCACATTAATAAAGTTAAACAAAATGTTCTACATTTATTGCATTATTTAAACGATTCCTTGTTGGTGTGATGTTATTTTTAGTTATCTTTTGATCAAGTGTCTATAATCCATTGGCATTAATTGCTACTGCGTGATTATAATTTTTTACTATTTATAAAGTATATTTGAAAGTATCACTTTTCCATTCATTAATCTTGCCATGTTTTAGCTTGAAATTGGAAATAAAGGCACAGCCAAGTCGAAATATGTTCTGCGCATGCGGCAGGTAAGCTTGTTTCTTTCGTATTAGTAGTTCTTGCAGTAGGAGAATTTCTGCACGAATCGCCCAAAATAGGACTCAAGAAATGATTCAGATAGAACAACATCAGGCAGTAACCAAAAACGCCACATGTCAGTTTAAATTTGAGCAATATCTTAAATTTAGGCAATTGCTTAATTATAATGCTTGTTTTGGTTATTTAATGCTTGTTTTGGTTTGTTTAATGTCTTTCCTTGTAATATAATGTTGGATGATATAATGCTTCCAGTGCCATTTCCAACTACACTATCGACTTTTTGACTCATTAAGGTGCTGAAAAGTCGCTCGAAATTCATCTTTGGGTTGAATTTGTGAATTTGATCCATTTTCAACCTCCTACAAAGTTTAATTATTTCTTGACTCATTCGCTGTCTTTGAATCTAATACGTTATTTCATTGTTATTTATCACCTGTTGGAAAATATTCATTCAATACCTGTTTTAGGAACAATGCGTATTATGGACCCCAAAGGTTCTTTTCAATAGGTTAAAAAATTTTGACGACACATTATTGATTTAGCATCGATACCGGCGTACTTAACAATAATATCCATTATATATTTACAATGCGATGTTCTTAACTCAACCAACTCATACAAGGACAACAAAGCATTTCCTAACAAATCAGAATGCACCGAAATATCCAGCCTGTTGTGACTTGCAAAGCTTTCAAGGAATAAATTTCAAGTTTTCCAGATTTAAAGATTTCATTTTCTAACATTAGCCTAGTAAAGGTTAAATGCATACTTTCACCAGCTATTGAATGATTGTAAACACAGGATCGGTAAATGTATTAACCAACCATGACAAAAGAGTAGATCAAACACTATTATTGAGAGTAACTGAATCAGAACCATAATCTAACAACAAAAGCTATGAACAAGTTAAGTTGCAGGTTATACTATACTTACTCAGGAAAATTGCAGCAACAGCTAAGCATACTAACTATGATACGTTCTTCAGACTTTTAAACCATAATCACAAGAAGGAGAATATGAATATATCTAAACTAACTCTGATTCTGGAAACTGGGCGTGCGATGCACCGGCCCTCTGTTGCCTGCGTTACAACTAATTCTTGTACGGTCGATTTTATGCGAAATATCCCAATTTCTGGACCAATGCACCAGACCAACAGAGAGACTACCAGAACACTAAAATACACAAAAAATCAAAAGCTCATAGAAAGGTATGAGAAGAGGGAAGGGTGCAAAGACTATGCAACCTGCTTTTTCCTTGCCAACTCAGAAGAATTTTAGCTAACCGGCCACGCTGCATAAATCTCAAAGACCAGAATGCAATGATAATATTTCGATGACATTCTCAACCATAAACTAGTAAAAAAACATGTTGATTTCAACCCTGTTCCTATTGCTGCAACTCTTCCCTTGCTAAAATAAACTCTAGCACTGGATACCCTAGGGAGCAAGTGTCATGCTTTGCAAAACCTGCGTTTAGTTGCACACAAATCCGGGTTTAATAGTTCTATTGATTTCAATTGTTTTAGCAACTACAATCCATTCTCGGCTGTAGTTGCTAAAACTGCAAACCAAACTATGTGTGTAAATTTCTATCCTAGACAACACTATGTATAGATTTTGAGAATCTTACTTGCTATACATATATATAGCTAACAAGTTGCTGCCTTTCTTCTTTGAAGTAAGTCATCCTAGTCCTAAATCGCCCTTTATGTCGTAGCAAATCAATGTACAAAAGAAGTTTCTTGCTTTTCTTCGCTTCTTTGTTTGCTTCTCTTTCTTCGCTGTCTTGATTTCCTTTTATTCCTTTGCTTGATTTGCTTACTTTGCTGAGCCTGCTTACTTCCATTCCTTGCTTTGCTTACTTCATTTGATTTCTTTGCTTTCGTTACTTATTTTTCTTTCTTTGCTTGCTTTGTGTACTTGCTTTGCTCTCTTTCCTTGATTTGCTTTGCTTTCTTTTTTTATTTCTTTGCCTTCGTTCCTTTTTTTGCTCTCTTTGCTTGATTTGCTTTGCTTTCTTTGTTTATTTTGCTTTATTTTGCTATATTTGCCTACTTTGCTTGCCTTCTAAAAAAGGGAAGACCGAGGAGGACTGAAACACAGACTTGCTACATGGTTAACTGATGTTTATAACTAACTTTAATCAAATGACAGTGCCCAATGAGCAATTAAATCAGTTCCAGAGTTCGATGTTTTTAATCTTCGTTTTCAGTTTCTTGTTTCCATTAATGATAATCTTAAGTTTATAGACCATTCTATTTGGAACAATAGTCTTTACTATTCTTCGATTACATGGTTAGTACAACCCAATGTTTCCAAATTTCTTTTTTTGCTGGAATCTTCATCTTCTTTGCTGGAATCTTCATCTTTTTTGCTGGCATCTTTCCGTCTCTCGGCTGAGTGATTCCTCCTGTTATTTTTTCTATTTCTTTCCTTAAAGCGTCTTTCTGCATAGCTTTTGAAGAAGTATATGAGTGGATTCACCATTGGATTAATGATAAGAAGCAGAATCCCTGTGATAGTGATTTCGCTTTTGCATTTCAACAGCGAGACGGCGCAAGGAATATTACAGACGAGATAAGAAACCACAACCAATACACAAGCTATAATGGTCGCTTTTTCCTTTTGTATGGCATCTGTGATTGTCACTCTGTTCTCGGTGGCATTTACGTCATATACCAAGAATGCAGAACGACGATTTAACACTGAATATGCAATAGCACTGTAAAGCCCGATGATCACAGTAACAAAGATAACTAAACTTATACCCAAAACCAAAGCTGCGTTTTTCGATCCCAGCTCTTCAAATTCCTTCTCCCGCTTAACTAGAAAAAATTCTGATAGTAGCGTTGATCCTGTTAGCAATATAGTTGTTACCCACACAGCTACAAGATATTTAATCACACTTCCTCTTGATAAATTTCTTATTCGTTGCCTGAGTGGTGTCCTCACAGCAAGTAGTCGCTCAATTCCGATAACAATGAGAAACAGGCCAGAAGTAACAGTACTAAATAACATAGCAAAAAACGTGACCTTATTCATAGTGTTTAATTTAACTTCTGGATTTTTCCATTCCTTGATACTTTTACCAATGTAGATCCATAGTGATGCCACTGGGAGAAAAATTGCTCCCACAATTGAATCTGCAAATGCCAGGTTTAAAAGGATGATTTCAAATCGGGACAAATTCTGATATTTCTTGAAAAGAAGACAGATCTCCATGGCGTTTAATATCAGTATCATTATGCTGATAGACAATGCAATTTTATCAAATATTTGAGTATCTTTAAAGACGTCTATCGCCGCTGTGCACGTAATTTCAGAATGAAGCATGATGACGAGTGGCCTTGTGTTTGCTGTTAATGTTTTTCCTCGTAATATCATATTTGATGATATACTGGTTCCAGTGCCATTTCCAACTACATTATCGGACTGCTTGACTGATGACACTCCTGATCAGTCGCTCGCGATTCTTCTTTGAGTTGAATTTGTGGATCTGATTGCATCTTCAACCAGTTTTTTTCTGCCTTTACATTCTCAACCTTCTATAAAGTTTAATCATTCCATTACCCACTCGCTGCCTTTTAATCTAATACGTTATTTCATTGTTATTTATCACCTGTTTGAAAATATTCATTCAATACCTGTTTTAAGAACAATGCGTATTATGGACCCCAAAGGTTCTTTTCAATAGGTTAAAAATTTTTGACGACACATTATTGATTTAGCATCGATTCTGGCGTACTTGACAATAATATCCATTATATATTTACAATGCTATTTTCTTAACTCAACCAACTCATACATGGACAGCAAAGCCTTTCCTAACAGATCAGAATGCACCGAAATATCCAGCCTGTTCTTTACAATGGGTTAAAGTTTGTTGACGACACATTGTTGATTCAGCATCGATACCAGAGTACCTAACAATAATATCTATTATTAAAGATAATGAATTCCTTAATAAAAATTCCTTAATGGCCCAACATGCCAGAACGCAATATTGCATGATAACATAATCAACAAAAGGTCAGTTATTTTGATCCCAAAAAGAACTGACAGCACAATATAATTATGTGTGTAAGAAATACCAACAAAATAGATTAACTCGCAGGAATGACTAAATCTATAGGAGCCCATTAGTAGCAATTAACAAACGAGATAGCAAGAACAGCAAAACAAGACCGTAAATAAAAGAGTTGTTGCAGAATAACAAACGACCTCGTTCTGAAACCCTCATTAATAAGATCCTTATCCTCTGACCTTAAAACTAATTTCTTTCGACCATTAACTCTGGTAAAATTATTATTTAACCCGTATTGATATCCATTTTATAATATATACAATGCTATGTTCTTAAGAAATGGATTTAAGTCATGCATGGGTTAACATCTATATCTAGTTTTCTCAATTGATTATGCTTAGATAGGCTGGTCAGGCGATGCTTTATGAGAAACCGACAGGTTACAAATAATGCATGCTACCCTTCCAGCTTAGTATTAAAATGTTGCTATTTTCCAGTTTGAGCCATAAAATGTGTTCTCTGCAAATAGAAAATTGTAGGATATTAACATAAATTTGCACTTGTCTCAGCATATCGGTATGATTTCATTCTTTGCTGCTATGAAGATGATCTTTTTTGTTTGAGTGAGACACGATTTTTGTCAACTCATCAGCAGGGGTTGATTGCTTTGTTATGCAGTTTTCCTTTTTCCTTTTCAGTCAAAATCTGCTCTATGGTCGCATCTTTTGGCATTTCAACAACGGGAACTGACAAACCTCTCTAGAGAATTTGGGTTGGATTGCTCAGCTAATGTCGAAGGTATGGTTCAAAATTCACGATTCACAGTTTGAAGAAACCTGACATTTTCAGGGCGAAAGTCTAGGCACAGTGCAGTGCAATTGAGCGAGCCTGCAACCTTTCCAAAAATGTATTCTAGATTCACTTGGGGACATCAAGAGCCCTACAGTC
>JAACYV020119893.1:0-10424 GCA_009936425.2 Chrysaora fuscescens
ACAGGAACTCGTGCCATTCAGAACCTTGCAACATGTTTTGGTCATATCCTTCCAAATGAACTCTTGGCCCGGGCTCAACACTGTTGTCGACATAGGTATACTTGAGGAGGTAGAACCTTTTTTAGTCTTGAAAAAGTAACTTTTTTACGACACTAGTCACGTGACTTCGGATAATTTTTGAAAATGTTGTAAGGGCTTAAATTATTCGTTACACCATATTATTTCATAATCAGCTGAGAAAACAAAGGTTCGGCAATGCGGTCGATGGTTTAGAGGAATTCCCTGCCTAAATAGATAGAATAACTAGAAAAAACCCCAAAAATACAATTTTCAGCCAATAGCTTTTTGTCGCTCCATTATAATGGTTGAAGTCCCAGCAGCCAAATCAAAATGGTGGAAATTTAAACAACCCCAAAAATGTTAGAAGTTCTTGGCAACCCCTAGAAAATGGCATTTTCCAACTTCTGAAATCCAACAAAGGATGATCATCCCTGTTATGAAATATGACGAGTACCCCCTGCAATCAAGTCACCCACATACTCAAAACTAATTTTCTTTAAATTAAATCAAACAGTTACATGCATTGTTATCCCAATCTTGGTACCATAGCTAATTGATTTAGCCGGTGTTGAGAAGGTTCCTTGTTTTGGGACGGGAACACGTGGCCGGTTAGCAAGTGCACGCCCTACTGGTCTCAATTTGCACCTTTCTTAGTTCTTCCTTCTTGGTTACATCTACCCTGTAGTCGTATCCAGGCCAATCCTGGTATATAGGCGGGTTCACGCTGTTAAAATCCATTGTTTTAACTTTTAGTTATTGATCGACTGCTTGTGTGATATTGTGTTGTTCAATATTTAATAATGTAAATAGTGTTTGATTCATTTTATTGGTGCTTGATTTGAGTGTTTCTCTAACTCATATTCTAAGAACGACCCATGATACAACAATTACTAGAGTAACTTTTATCTCCTTATTCCAAAAAAGCTGAGCAAACTTACCATCTTCAAATCCTGAGGAACCCTTTTCCTCATTCCAGATCATAGTGATTATTTCATACAACTTTTAAAATGATGGATCATCTAGACTTCGAAGACGTAAATAAGGATATAATCATTGCCTGGTGATGTATCATTTGGCAGTAGTTTTATTGCTTCTTTAAATTGATCGAGTGTTGGTGATTTATGAAGCTCCATCATAGCATTAAAGCACCAAAGCTCATAGCATTTCAACTACATTGATTCTCCTTTGACCAGATTTCTTCTTTTGCATACTTTCTTTAGTCAAATATCTTTTTCGCACAAACTAAGCTGTAATCAGTAATGCAATATGCACTTTTGTTTACTTTATGTATGAAAAAAAAAATCTTTTTTGCAATTTCATAATCTCATTTTCGAGATAGCTTTGAAATGTATCTCTGTCTTTATCTCTAACTTTTAAGGTTGGTGCTTATTTACTGAAGAAATTCACTTAACCATTTTTCGCATTAACTTAGACAGCATTAACTGTGGTGACAGTACCAAGGGTGTTTCCATATAAAGTATTGCATTTTTACACTAGTATTTTACATAGTAAAGTATTCCGTTTTAGAACTACCAAGTGCTCGCACATGGGCCATCTTCCTTACCATGCCAAAATATGATAAAAACCTTTTCTCTTCAACTAAGAGTGTCCGATAATTTTTTCCCAAATGAATGGGCTTTGTCTATATCTTTTCAGTTTGTCCTTCATTTTAGCTTTTTTTCAGACAAAAGACTACATAGTGTCCTAACAATCCAGCAAGAAACTCGTTTTAACTTTTATTAAGATAGTTTTGTTAGAACGTGGCTGTTTATTCCTGCTATGTTCCCCTCACATGGCCATAACTGAAAAACGACAAAAGATATTCAGATAAAAAAGGTTTTGTAGTCGTCATCCTTACTTTGTATCAGAGCTCATTCCATAAATGCAAACTTCAGAAAATATGATGGGTCCATTTTAAACTAATTAAAGATAATTACTTGGAATCTAACTAACAAATTATTACATTGAAACAGAAATTGAATACCCTAACAATACAAAAGCAAATGTAAAACAGTACTGTATGCATAAAAAACTGATGAGAAAAAGACAAGATTGATTACAAATTCAATCTAATATAATTAATGACAATGAAAACGTGTACCAATTAAGATTAATTTGTATATATAACTATGGAAAAACTTACGACCTGGAACTCAGAAGGTATCTGCAAACATTCTTGAAAACCTGCACGATATTGAGCGATCTAAATTTAATGTGAACATTCTGTTACACAGTTTTATGCATCATATTTGAAATTTTCCTTCTTGTTTGGTAAATCAACAACTAAACTTTGCACCTTTTGCCTTGGAATCTCTGACTAGTTTTCCAAAAAATGGCTCCTTTTTAGATAGTATTAGAATTTATACCCCTATCTCAGAGAAATAGTGGACAAGCATGAGGTCAAAACAGTAGCTGAAGAGCAGGTGCCAGAGCAGACATCAACCAGAAACAGCAACTTCTCTCAAACAAAACTCCGATTTCGAATATACTTTACAGAACAATGAATAATATTTGATAACTTTAACCTTAAACTGGCTATGACTATAATTGAAGTTCTTCGTGGAGCTTGAGTCTATTCTTCAGCTTCATCTTCGTCTTTTTCAATCCGAAAGTTCGCTCCCTAACTAGTTAGAACCAACTTATTTACTAGCAAGCTCTAAAAATCTTTGTTTCTGAAAGGGGCTATAAAAACAAGTACGCTAGGTTAAACAAATAAAAGTTCAGCAGAAGTGCCTGAGAATCGATTGAATTTTTCAACAGAGCTGAACAATTTACATTTTTCGGATTTAAACATTGAAAGTTTGTTCTTGTTATTAGCAGGGAAATTCGGAGGAAATTCTTACATATTTAGTTCCATAATCTAGACAGGGTCAAATGACAGGTTTTTAAAAAGTCATAACTTTTTCAACACGCAAGAAAAAAAGATTGTTTAGAAACAAAGTAAGATTCAAATTGAATAAACAAAGTTGTTAAGTAATCATGCAGGAATCAATGGGCTCTATCCACTCAGCTATAGCACAAGTCGCTGTGAATTACTGTTTATTGCCGAGTATTTCGATTTTACTGCCTTTTATTTCCAAATTTTCAATGGAAGGAAGGAGGGAAGGAGCAATTTGCGGTGAAGCCTTTTGTTACACTTTTGGCAAGAAAAGGGTCTATACCTTGGCTTACCATAAATACAGTATATATGCGTTCCGCAAGAACCAACATGGAGGGCCGCCTGCTTCAACACTTAGCCATGCGCGTGCACGAAGAAATCGATGTCAGCCTTTTTCAATGGAATGACCCTGAAGGTTCGTTTAATTCAATTCAATTTTCTTCATTCAAACAACCAGTAACAATTACAATATGCGTCGTTTAAGATAACTACAAATATTTTGAAACTACCTCTTTCTTATAATGTTAATGCTATGATTGATAGATAAAGTCACTAGTGGTTTGGGACACAAGCTCAAAAAGAGCTATGGAGCTAAGTGCCCCGATTACTATAGCATTTATAATAAGCGAGGTTAAGAACAGTTATTCAATTACGAATTAGGGGTGAGTTTCATTCCAAATCTTGACCCCCTGGCGGTTATGAATTTTTATTAAAAATTCATTCTAGCTATTTGTTGAGCAAGGTTTCCAGCAGAAGCCTGTCTTGTCTTCAACTTGTGAATACTGTCTGTTGCCATTTTTCTTATCAAATTTCGACATTTGATACATGAAAGCGGTTCAAATTGATAGAAGCTTCCAAGGTCTAAAATATTTAATTGTTTAAAGAGAGGTTTACTTGAATGAGAGCACCCTGTGAATTTCATAAGTCTGTATGCTTGTTTTATTGTTATTTTTAACGGCTTTTGGACAACAGCTTCCCAGATTATCAATCCATTCTTCATGTAAGGCATTATGAAACATTACATATGTTTCTTAGGATTTGTTTCTTTTTTCCGTTTTGTTTATAATGTTAATTAGGCGTTATTATAATCAGTCAGTTACTAATCTCAGCACGAGTCACACGCACATTTCTTCGCTGTTCACTACTCGAGGTAATAGGCCAAACCAAGCCTGTTATAGCTGGCAGGGGGGGGGGGGGGGCAGGGGGCAATTGCCCCTCCTGCTGGTCGAGTTTAAGGGGGGCCAAAGTGAAAGTCCATCTACCGGGGCGCCAAAGGAGTTTTTGTTTGAAAGGGGCGTTTTTCGAGGCGTTCTTAAGGGTGCGGTCTCAAAAAATTTCCCCGGCCACCTACTTTTGCTCGCCGCTTAGCCCCCCCACTTTTAGATCACTATGCGGTCCCTGGAAGTAGGCACTGTTTTATACTTCTCAAGTCATTATCTTTTATTTCACAAACCATTGCATTTAATTCAAGCATGATACAAGTAAAAAAAAATGATATTAACGACACAATTAGCAATCAAACGGCGAGATAAACAGAAAGCAAATTAATGAGAAGAGCAAGCTGTCATCCTTTTCTGATGCCTTGCAGCTGCTATGTTATCCCACGTACCATCTCCTGGATGAATCTCCCATCTTAGGGCACGTTTATGCTATTGCAGTTGCCATTCCTGTAAGCTCATCAACCGCTGAGCGTTGATTTTCCACGTATCAAAAGAAAAGCATAAAACGTATGAATCCCGGATAACAAAACAAGTAGCTAGATTTCTACCTAGTTGGTCCTGGCCTTGGGCCCTAGTCTTAATTTGTCTAAATACTAAACTGCCATATTTTCACGACAACAAAGGAAGGGGTGCCATTTTGATCTTATGCCCCCCTGGTATCTCATCCCCAGCACGCCACTCCGGTTTACAGAATACTGAGTTTTTAGCTACTCCAGTGAAAAATTCAATAAAGTGATTTACCATTTTTTTAAATCTTTTTCTACTTTACCATGTTGATATTTAGATTCTCATTTGATTTACTGTTTAATCTGTTGGTGAGATTATTAATTCCCTTCCATGTCTTCCATATTTTTTAAGTTTCTCAAAATAAGAAATTTAGAGATTATTTTTACTTTTCCTGATTAGATGTATTGATTAGATGTATATTAGATGTATATTAGATGATGTTCATGACGCATATGCTTATACATTGAGACAACTTCTCCTGTCCAATAATTCATTGGCCAAGGCGATTTCTCTGTATTTCTCTGTTTTAAGCTTATAATAGGCCTAAATCCTTTTGGCAATTGAGCAGAGGTTGTTCAAAATAAATTGCTTCTAAATTAATAATTCTTTAAATTTCTGTATAAGAAAGAAAAATAGAATCTGCATTACCACAAACATTTTTCAAATTTGTCTTATTCAAATTTCGCATTTAGCATAAAAAATATCTTGGTCTAGGAATTTGTTTGTGGTTACATTGTGGTAAGCCATTCCTGAAGAATCTGATTGCTTTGTCGAGTTATTGATGAAGATAAAATATTCCTTTATCATGCCACTTAATTGAAACAAAGCCAACTACAGCAATTTTTCTACCCACGCCGCAAAAAAGGTCAGTGTGTAGTTACAAACTATTTATCCTGGTGCAAACAAGGCCTTTAACCGACTCAATCCCATTCTGCGTATATCTCTGCTGGTATTACATACCATCGCTCACTAGCAGGTCAAGGGCTGTGACGAATGGTATCATTGGGTGTGACCATTTTCGAATCCCTCTACTGTACTAACTTCATTTACAGTACTGTACCTCTCATTTCAGTTAGGATATCCCTTCCTATTGGAATATCCCTCCTTACACATTATTTCTCTAAACCTGCAAAATAACTGGTCACCCAGTACAAAGAACACCACAGTAATTGCCATTCCGTTTCAGCTCCAATAAATCCATCTAGAGGGTAACTAAACCCGATGATTTATTTATCGACCTGAATAGTCTCTCGGTCTCATAAAAGTAATAGTTACCTTCTGAGACATAGACATTGTTGCTGAAAGCTTTACAACGCTTTCTGATAGAAAGTCATAAATGAGATCAGAAACGCATAATTTTTAGTCCTCGGGTAAAAATTCGAAATTCAAAATTCAAAATATGTACTGAATAAAGGCATGGGGACATGGGGACATCACGAATAGTTGAACGATCTACTAGAAGGCCATGAGATTTAGTGGATAAACCAAAGGGAGGCTGTCCATGCTTAGGTGAAGAACAAAGGCGATGAATTATAATAACGTGAACAAAGGAAGAAGATTTTCCTTTGCTAGTATCGTTTCGAAACTGTGTCATGACCGAAACATGGAAAATAACGCAGCCTTAGCCTAGTTGTAGTCTTAAACCTTAGATATAAATTCTAGAAATCGTTATTTATCTGGTGAATTCGAACAGTTCTTGCACATTCTAATACTTGCTAGTATGCGTTGCCATTATGAAGTATTGGGTCTTTCGCAGGATGTCAACTCAGAGGAACTGAAGAAGGCCTATCGAAAACTAGCTTTAAAATGGCACCCAGACAAGAATCCTGACAGATCCGATGAAAGCACTGTGGTTTTTCGTGAAGTACAGCAGGCTTACGAAGTTTTAAGTGACCCTCAAGAGCGAGCCTGGTATGATAAACACAGAGAAGCTATTCTTCGTGGAGGAG
Organism: Chrysaora fuscescens; assembly: GCA_009936425.2. Taxonomy (NCBI): domain Eukaryota; kingdom Metazoa; phylum Cnidaria; class Scyphozoa; order Semaeostomeae; family Pelagiidae; genus Chrysaora; species Chrysaora fuscescens. The sequence goes on from JAACYV020119893.1 coordinate 6,615, forward strand.
GAGATTACATTGGCCTAGATGATGAGGTCGATGTTATGAAATACTTTAACCCTTCAGTTTACAACGGCTATGGTGACGACAAAGAAGGTTTTTATTGTATTTATGCCCAGGTTTTCAGTGAAATCAATGATGAGGATACTCCTTACAGAGATGGTGAAGACATTGAGACTGCTTTAAATTTTGGAAATTCTCAGACATTATATGATGATGGTGTTCAAGAATTCTACAACTACTGGCAAAGCTATTGCACCTTGAAAAACCATGTTTGTGCAAAAAAATATGATACCAGACAAGCTGCAAATAGAACAACTCAAAGACTAATGGAGAAAGAAAACAAGAAATTGAGGGATGCAGCACGTAGAAAAAGAAATGAAGAAGTAAGAGCACTAGCTGCCTTTGTAAAGAAGAGGGATAGAAGGGTAAAGGTTTATATCCAGAAAATGGAGGAAAAAGAGAAAGCACAGAAAATGGCATCAGAAAAAAGGCGCATTGAGTTAATCAAAGAAAAAAATAAGAGACTTCAAACCTATGAAGAACAAGAATGGATGTCATTTGATAATATGCAAAATGAGCTTAAAGCAATTGAAGCCCACTTCAATTCAGACCTTGCATGCTCTGATTCAGAAGAAGAAACTCAAAAGTATTACTGCATTGCTTGTGATAAAAGTTTCAAATCAGAGAAAGCATTAGCAAACCATGAAAAGTCAAAAAAACATAAAGAAAATGTTGAACTTATCAGACAAGAGATGGAAAAGGATCTATTGACATCAGTCCATACAAAAGTAAATGCCAGTCTATGCGAGGAAGAAGAACTAGATGGCAATACTGATGAAAATTGTCTTGATGGCACTGTTAGTAACTCTCAATGTGATGAAAACTACCAAAGTCTGAATGAACCAAGTGATAATAATTCTGATAATGATAATGAAAATGGGATGGATCAGAAAATTGTTCCACCATACCATCATCTGGACTCTGTATCTCTTCCATCTAATTATGTCAACCTTGAGATCAAAAGACATTCTAAAGGAGAAGAAATTGGTGAATGGTCTGATGATGCTGGAAACAAAGATGTAGACATAATGTCAAATGTTGTAACGAATCAAGAGAAAGATAATCTCAGCTTTCACTGTGACTCTCTCAATCTCCCAGCTATCAGAGCAAGAAGACAGGCAAAGTGGCAAAGCAGTCAAGACCAAGAAATTAATAAATGTGATGACTCTGATGAATGGAGTGCTTTTGTGGCCAAAGGTATAGCTGCCAGACTAGGCAAGTCTGCCCAAGACTCACTTAATTTGCCTAGAAGAGCTTCCAGCAAGAAAAAACTGAAGGAAAAAAGAGAGAATTTAAAAAGAAATAGCAGCTCAGATTCACAAGAAGGCGAGCAGTGTGAATCTGTGCAAGATGTTGAACCTGGCTATCCAGATGCGCAACTTGGTCTGTCACGGATCAGTGACTCAATGAGGATAAATAAGAAAAGGGTTGTTCAGAAAAAGAAGAAGAAAAAGTCTTTATCTAAGATTGCAGAATCATCCTCAAGTTCTGAATGCGACATTGCAGCTAATATAAATGAATCTGAACTATACTGTTCTAAAATTAATGAAAAAGAAATTTTGCAAGATCAAAACAATGCTAGATTCAATGAAGAATTAATTAAAAAACAGGAAGACTATTTAAAGACTGAAATAAATGAGGGTTCTGCTTCAGTAGAACAGGCAAACTGTTGTGACTCAGTGAGTGGCACTGAATCTAAGTGCAATGTGTGTTCTGCAATATTTCCATCAAGAAGCAAACTGTTTAGGCATATTAAAGCTCTGGGTCATGCAATGAAACCTGAAGGAGAAGCAAATGCAGCTTCTTTTAAAAAAGCGAAAAACAAGAAAAAAAAGGGAAAGAACTGATGAAACATATAACATGATTGTTGGGCTACAGTTTCATTATTATATATATACCTCTTTAATAAACAAATGTAATTCATTGCAGTGGCAATGACTTCTTTGGCATGTAAGATTTGTTTTAATTATATTTGTGAAAGAAACAGAATTTGCAGAAATGTCTCTATAATTTACTGAGGAGATCTAACTTCTTTTCATGCCTGTTTCGATTATCAGGTTAGATTTGCAAATCATTTCTGAACAATCTCCTCCATTTCTAATAGTCTTCTCTTTGGTTCTATAAAGCAAGGACATCTCTTTTATTTAATAAACGTTTTTAGAAGCTCTGAGAAGTGGAAATGGTTAACTTTGAGGGAAAACTGATCGAAGAAGTTCAAAAATATCTGCATCGTTGAAAGCATATCGAGGTTCAATACGGGTTCAGAATTCATGGCAGGAAATAGCACTTGAACAGTTTTCAGTTTTTAACTTGAACTTGAACACTGAAATTGACCTTACGTGATGCGAAGTTATCTGAAGTCCAAGAAAACGGGAAAATTGGGGTTGGTAGGCCAAGAGGTCAAATAAATATTTTGAGATGTTTCACCTTTCATAAAACACCACCCAATAGGGAGCAATTTAAATTTGCCAGGGACATATGATATGAGTCTATATGATATGAAGGTTCTGATATTATACTCTCAACCCCAGTCTCTTTTCAATCTGTTTATGATATCTGTTTATCCCGCGGCGAGTACAACTGGTATGGTAATAAAAATGGAAAAAGACTGCAAAGAAAAGACCAAGAGCTGACGTGGAGAATGACATTATGGAATCGATTGGCGATAAAGTGGATGAGGACGAATTTGCAAATGGGAAGAACTGTAGCGGGTGCTGTATGTTTTATTTAATGCTGGATAGGCAGAGGAGATAAACTCAACAGTCGAGTCTGAAGAAAAACCACAACCAGTACAACACAGTAGTTTTATTGATTATATAAGAAATAAAGGTAGAAATTTTGTTCATTTTTTGTTTTACTACTATTATGGTCATTATAGCTATCTATTAAGCTAATACAAGTTTGTACTCAATTTTCTTCCTCTCCGAACAACGTTTTCCTACCATGGGAATTCTTCAAGGGCTGTTAAGAAATACCGATCAACCAATGTTAGGAGAAACTTGATTAATAGCACGCAAATTTGAGTTTTGTTCTCTCCAATCTCCTGCTTTAAACATCCCTCAATTTTTCAGAAATTCTTTGTGCCCGAAAATAGCGGTAGCTACATATAGGTCAGCTTTGCATCATCCAAATATGTACCAGTAATTGGCATTCGTTTAGTTACCCAAGATTCAACTCTCGCTTTCAATGCTCACGTCAGCCATTAAAAACTTAGTTTCTGATTTTAGGCAGAAGCCTCTTTCGAATCTCCAACCCTGCCAACCTCTAAATAGACGCCTCCGAACACTCGATTGCGTGAATTTAACTCAAAAATATATTATGCTCCTGTACAGTACATACCGTATGATTCAGTTTCATTGGCCGAAATAATTTATTTATGAATCCATTCAGGCATTGTGAGGCATGGGCGTAGGAGGACGTGTTGATGAGACTGATTTAAGGCATTCATGTAAACTCCAACTTTACAGGCTAGCACATACAGTATGATCGAATGTTGAGTCTGTTCTGGTGAGTCTTCGAACGCGAGAGTAGATAACACGAAATAGACAAGAAGACGAGTTTATCAATATAAATATCCAAAAAATTGAATGTAAAAATGAATCGACGAATGTGATGTGTAGAAACAAATCGATAATCGAAGAATAGAATCGTTAGAATCGAATCGTAAACTCAAATGAAAGAAACTAAAAAAACCAATAGAAATCTAAAACGAAATTTACGTACATTGTTTGCAAATGCAAAGAAAGTTCAGTTCTT
>JAACYV020120004.1:0-26104 GCA_009936425.2 Chrysaora fuscescens
CTTGGAATCAGCTATGAGCCTGTTAAAAATGACAGCAATTCAGTTCTCTGACAAGTTCGACAACAAAACAAAGGTGGCTGCTACCGGCCTTCATCATAAAATAGATCAGCAGATTTCATCATTTCAGCAATGTTTAAGAAGAACATCATGGCCAAAGTGAAGCAAATAATGCCACAACTATTATTAGTGCAACTGTTGAGGTTATTCTGACCTCAGACAATTCTTTCCGTTCTAGGGGCTTGAAAAGGAGGCTAGGCAAAGCCAATGCCAAAGCCAGCAAAAAATGTCAGACGAAACTTTTAGAATATCTGGCATTGTGCTGTGCAGTTATAAATATGTGTTCAAGGGACACACATAGGTCAAAAGCAGGTTTTTTAGAATTGCCAATAGAAGATATAATTTGCAATAAGATATTTATCTACCTATCACTTTCTGAGGTATGTAAGCTTAGGTTTGTCAGCAAATACTTCAAGTTCCTAAGCGAGACGTATTTTGGAATTTGTCATGTCCTTGATTTCAGTATTCCCGGTTCAAAAAATCGTTTTTCCGGTGAAAATTTTGAACAGATAACAACTGACAGCGAAAGATTACGAGAGCTCAATCTGAGAATGTGCAAAAAATGGCTTCAAAATAGGCTTTTGATTCCTGTTCTTACCAGAAATTCTTTTTTGAAAACAATTGACATATCAGGCTGTCTTGCTGTGACAAATGAAGCCATCAGCGTTTTGGCACTAGAATGCAAGTCGCTGGAAACTGTCATACTGCAAGAATGCAGATGGCTTTCTTCAGAAGCAGTCAAATTGCTTGGTTTGGAATGCCACACTTTGAAGACACTGGTGTTAAATGGTTGTTGGAATATATCAAATGAAAGTTTGTGCACAGTCTTTCGGAATAATCACTTCCTTAGACATGTTGATGTTGGAGGTTGTTATGGTATTGAGGGAGACACTATCTGTTTTATGTCTAAGAGGTGTATTTACATTGAATACCTCGGAATCAAAGGTTGTTGGCGTGTTAGGGATGATGCTATAAGAGTTATGAGGGAATACTGTAAAGGTCTGCAAGAGCTGAAAGTGAAGGATTGCACCAAAATAACAGAAGCAAGTCTTGCAATGCTCAGAGCTCGTGGGGTTCTCATTGATGTTGAAAAGCCAGCTTACTTTCACAGACCATCAGTTGCATTTGGTTTCAACAGAGAGGTTGGAGTTGACTCACCTGCCTTATACTTACAGATATAGGTCAATTTTCCACTGAAATATGTAGATAGTGGCAAAATAAGGCAAAGGGATCTAAAGTTGACTTGAATATTTGTGTAACTGTTCTCTTTGTCTGTTCTCCATAGTATTACATTTAATATTTCGATATTAGCATGTTGATGTTATAAGAAATTGCTTCGCATAACACTGGTGACCTGTAATCTAAATAAATCAAAACGCACTAGTGGTCCATAGCAATAAATGATATCAATCAGCTGAAAAAGCCTGTAAAATGAAGGTAGTTCTAGTCATGTAATAGGTAAGGCAAGTTTAGCAAAAGGTGATGACATGATAAAATACCATGTTACATTTATAATATAAATGGACCTACCAGAAATCACTGTTATATTATCTAGTTAATGAAACTGGTTTGTTGCTATAATGTTGATTTCTAAATTGTATAAATCTAATAACTCAACAAGCATAGTTAATAAATCAATGATAAAAGTGTTTAGTAACAAACAGTTTGTCCACAAATCTAGGATAACACTCTATTTTCTACTCAGATAGAAAAAGAAGAATTAATAGCTGTAAGCTTGTAAATTGTTTTTTTTTTCAATTACAAAGTGAAATTAAATTAAATAACAAAATTTATATGAGAGTTTTCTTAAGATTTTGAGTAGGCTCAAACACTCTTCAAACTTCAGAGCAAAATAAAAATGCCATTCAAGCTAAAATCATCATAAATAAGTGATTATTAGCTTCCATTATCTAGTTAATGAAACTGGTTGGTTGCTATAATGTTAATTTCCAAATTGTATAAATCTAATAACTGAACGAGAATAGTTGACAAATCAATGATAAAAACATTCAGTTACAAAAAATTTATTCACAAATCTAGGATAGAATTCTATTACCTATACAGATATAGAACAGGGAGAATTAATGATTATATGCTTGCAAATTGTTGCATTTAACTACATAGTGCCACAAAAATTAAATAAGATCATATGGGAGAGTTTTCTTATGATTTTGAGTATACTCAAACACTCTTCAAGCATCTTCTGAGAAAAATTGAAATGTTCTAAGTCATATCACAAATTTCACATTAACCAGTCTCAGCAGAATGTATTTTATCACTAACTTCAATTTATGGTGGCCGTGTATTATTTCATGAATGATTTAGTTTCCTTTGTGGCAGTTAATCAGCACAATTCTTGACATGGCCCTACACAGAAGAAAAAAAGATTTTTCAAACACAGTCAAAAACCAATAAAACAATTATTTTGAAAAATGCGACAGTGTACTTAAAGAAAATAAATTGAGCAATGTGTTGAGCTTGACTTGTCTTCAGGTTTCAGGAGCTATATGATTTTTCTGCATTGCAATCCTTATTAATGGCACATCTTAATAAAGCAGATAACAAACCTGACCCCATTGTTATGGAAAAAAGAATCTAGAATTGATAAAGGGGAAAGAAAAGTTGGGAATAAATAATTTGCAATTATACCAGTTTCCATTTTAAGACTGACATCCATTCCTCCTTTTCTGTTGAAGAGCTTGCATAGATGTGAAAAACTCTACTTGGCATCATCACTCTATGAAGCAAACATTTAAAATTATTCTAACATTATTCAACATTTTATATTTCTAAACAATTAAGGAAACTTAAGATTTTCGACTTGTTCAGAAAAAGTGATTCAAAACTGAACTAAACTCACTTGAAGCAGTTTGTCTTTCCAAGTGTATCATCATCCTCAATTCCCTCACATTTGGTCAAGTCTATTATTCGTATTGGTTCTTTATCCTAGAAAGGTTAATACAGGTCTTGAATGATAATTAGATGATCATTAAATTCTAAGGAATTGACAAAAAGTAAAGAATCTTACAAAAAAGTAGTATTAATGTTGCAAGCGAAAGAAAACAGTATATAGAGTTGACTTAAATGATGATAACCATTTCTTAAGGTTTTGTAATCCTTCAAAAGCCACAGCGTCAATATTCCCCATATTCCAACTCAGCATATTGAAAATAAATTATGTATTACAAAATCAAAAATTGTATGATGGGACAAGAAAACAAATTAAATTTTCTCATTTTTTCCACCCCTTTGTAGTGCTTCTTCAAAGTAAATTAATTCTATATATTATAATGTGAAAATATTAATTCTATATTCACATTTTCTCACCAACACCATATTTCCCTCTCTTTGCAATACTGTCTTCCCATGCTTCTTCTATAAGGCTATGTGTTTTTGTCCTACAAATTTTCCTATTACTTACTTCAGGTTTTTGGAAACTGATACATGGCTCTGTTATTGGTGTCTGGTGATTATTTAACATTTGAAGATTCTACTATTTAAATATGTGCAGATCTCTATATGTGGTAATAAAAATGTGATAAATTTACTTACTCCTTTTGTTTTATAATATTTGAGTTCATTTTTAACTAAAACAAACCATCTTGCTTTCCAGTTCTGAAAAAAGGGAAGCTAAACAAGTATATTACAATTAGCTACACTTTCATGATAACAGAAGTCTAGAGCTTAAATTTCCATGTTTTACAGTTTTTTCTTTTAAATTGTGTATTTCACATAATACATACTTATATCATCTTCAACTAGCTTCTACATTAGAATCTGAATATAAAGAGATTTTGAATTTTTTTGAATTATTCAATTTAAAAACCTTTATCAATGAAATGTTTTAACAATCCATATTCATAGATAGAAAAGAAATAGTGTGGTACCTAAAATCACTTTGTTTGAAGAACAAACAATATGGTAGAAGTTTATGTTTAAATGGAAGGAAAAATATGCAATTTAAAATCTGCATAATATTAATCTCTCCGCAGCATAAAAACAAAGAAACAAACCTTGACTCTTCGACCAAGTTTGGTAAGATATCCTTCTTTTGAGTTTATCTGAAAATATTAATATTAACAATATTAACAAGGACAAATTTAAAATGCATCCATTGAACAAAAGGACAGATGCATTTATTTTGAAAATAAGATCTATTCAACATGATGAAAGTGCAAACTAACACTATAAGCATCAGCATATACTTATAATGTGACTTACTGAGAGGTTAACATTTGCAGATTGGTTTGCATCATTCCCTGAACTTGGTCGATTTCCCCATTCTGCATGAACTCTAATGGTTTCATAAGATACTGGCTCTTGAACATCTCTGGGGTATGGGTGCTTTAGCAAAGTCAAAACTCCTGAAAAAGGTTCATTCAGATTTAAGTGTATTTATATAAATAGATGTTGGGACGTTTTTTTCAACATCAAAATATCTATAAAGCCTTGGAAAAATAATTCCATTGTACGGATCTATCAACCACTTAACCATACCCAAACCCCATAGCCTGCAGGACATGTATTTTGTAGCTGCTGAAACACTTGCAGGTTTTTAAATAGAAACAAATCGTCAACACAGCTGATAAGGCAAAATAAAAGGTGGGCTATCAAATAGTTTGTGAACTTCCAGACCAAAAGCCAACCAACCCATCCACCACACTAAAAAATGGAATGAATAACAGCTAGCTGGTGAAAGGCCTGCCAATCGACAAACTACCTCTTCTGCAAGGGTATTTATTGTTTGTCAGGCTTCATTAGGGTCATGAGTTGATATAGAAATGTATGTGATTATACAAAATATGCTACAAAATTTTATAAATTCAACATATAAGTATATAAACAGCCTACAGTATTTGATATAGTAAGTGCAAACCTAGACTTCTGGCTGAACAGTTGGTTATCTGAAAACATTTGAGCAGCATTTTTCAAGAGCATTCATTCTCAAGAGTTGTTGCCCTTAATCCGTTTGAGTTTCATTTTTTAATCTCATTTTATCAACTTGATTAATATATACATTAACTTTCCGAGGTTAAAGAAATACATTTTTATCCTTGCTAATAAAACATGATTTTGAATGTTTAAAAGACTCAATTGTAACCCTCACTTTGTTCCTATGCAATCACATTTTGTTTGGATTGGGTTGGCAACAAGATAAAGGTAAAAAATGAAAGTGTCAGTGAGTTGATTTCCCCTTCCAGTACTGTTGGATGTTGCAATATAAGCAAACTGTACAAAGAGGAAATAGAGAGGCTAGTATTGTCTGTGTACAGCATTCAAGTGATGCAAAACATCATTAACACATTGTGAATTACAACATCTTTTCAAGTACTTGACAAACTATAATAAGTTGATAATCATAAGAAACAATGAGAAATCAAATATGATGCTTCAACAGCCAATACAACGAGGGCAGACTTATTGATGTAATCTTGATATTGAGCATGTAAAGTTAACAGAACAGTAAAAAGAAATATAAATATGACCAAAGTATGTAGTAGAAGCCATAGAGATCTAATTTGCATAAAGAAATTGTTCAGTATTCTGAGAAGTTTTTTAAACCGTCAACCTCCTCTGCATCCTGCTTAGCATGTTGAGCCCTTCTTTGCAAAATGTAACATAATTTCTTTGTATTTAAAACAGTGTCATTTATTGATCAAAAGAGTGTTATCTTTACCTGATTCACCCCCAATTAAAGGTTTGTTTGCAAAGTGTTCCACAAAATCGTTCAAAGTAGAGAACCTTCCCATTCCAAATGTATAATGTGAGCCATCCCATCCAATTTGAAAATGCTTGGCTGCGCTTGCACACCTTACTGATAATGAGTATTCGCCTTTGTTTGTTGAGCTTTGTCTTAATAAATAACTTCCATCCTGGCCATTTTGTATTAAAAGTGCCTCAGCGTGATGACGGTTTAAGTTCGGATGAAACCAGCTAATGTGAATAAAAAATTTGCAGCATACAGCAAATAATTCCCTATCAAGTTGATCCTATAATCAAATTACTTGTCTGCTATGCTACTAAGCTTGCTAAAAAGCCTTGCAACATCTAAGTTAACTTGGTTAATGTTGGTAACCTATGCCCTGTCCCCAACATTTCCCAATAAGGGGCAAGTGGGACTTCTGACTAAGCGAGGGATGGCGTCTTCGTCTGTGATTCGGCTTTCAGTAATCAATTAATTGCATGCCTTTTCCTTGATCTAGTATCAATAGAGTGGGGAGAAACGTGCGCATATGATACAAATTGACAATATTATAAAGCTAGGTCTAGGATTTAAACAAAGAATCCCACACTAACTCACAAATCACAAATCACAACAACACAGCCCTGTTATACTCTACGTAAGGGCCATAATAGGCCTATTTTGTTTGTAAAAGTTCAAACAGGAAACGTATAAATGATAGGCCTAGCTTTAGATTTATAGTCTACCTTTATAAAAAGGAAAAAAACGGCATTAATTGAAAATGTAATTCCTAAAAGTTCTTAGGTTCAAGCTAGGTTCTTCTTTAGGGACTTACCTAAGCTCTTCAACTTCAGTGTTGCCAAGGTCGCCCATTTTTATTGTGCTGCGAACGAGAGACACATTTTACGTCAACATTTCAAAAAACATTCAGAACAATTGATTCTCAAAGATTTGGAATAAAAGTTACGCTGGAGAAAGAGAGCGTAACGATTTGTGTAGGTTTTTGTTTGTTCGTGCTTTTAAATTCGTACGAGGAAATTCATAATCCAGCCCCGGTTAGTTTCTATTCCGTGTTCGTCTCTACGTTTGACTCAGATTTCTATTGGCACAAGGTTGAGTCTTTTATGAATTGCTATTATCATTATATTTTATTATATTCTATTACTATACATTTCCTATATTCATTTTTGCTTTTAATGTAAGACCACAAGAAGAAACCATGGCAGTCTTTTATTAATTGCATTGCCACATGATTGCAATAATCAAACTGCTTGATTTTTGGATTCTGAAGGCAGCAACAAGAGGCCTCTCCATAAATTATTATTTGTTGTAATTATCATATTGCTAATAGAAAATAAAAAGAACATATTTTCTTTTACGGGAGTCTCTTTTTCTATCAGCTATGATCTGAACAGTCTGCCATCTCCAGGTGTTACCACGCTCCCAGATATTGTAATTCGCCGTCTCTTCTTATTTTCTCAATCAAATGCTGTTTGTCGGTCAAGGTGGTTTCTCGTAACTCCATTAAAACAAAATTGTCAATTATATCATTAGATAATATAAAATATCGATCATTTATTCTTCAACATTTAAACATGTTTAATTTTAAATAAGTGGGCACTTTTGACTATAGAAACATTTTGATTCGTAAGATTCGTGTTCCGACAATTCATTCTATATTAACCAATTCATTCAATAAACCATATTAAAGTAACAACCACAAAAATGTTACCATCCCCAACGAAAGTAAGTGTTTTGTGGAAATTGTTTTTATGAATATTAAATCTTCCAAATGTGGACAAACTGCTTGTACTTGCTTATCTGTAGAAGAATTTCAGTTTAGCGCTCAAGGCCATCCCCAAGACAAGGCTAAAGTGAAGGTTTTGGCAAGCACGGAAGGCTCTCACTTAATTAGAAGAATTAACGGTAAAAAGTTGTTTGCTCTTTGAAGTTAATTTGCTCTCTTGAATTTAGATGCCGGATGGTCTCTGCAATAGAAAAAGAATCAATTAGTAATTTAGGAAATTCCTGTCAGATGTCTTGCAACTAATGTGAATTGAAAATAAGCTTCTTCAATGTCTTAAAGAGGAAACGAAACCAATTTTCTGCATCTTTATTCAAAACTTTCAGCCTTAATGGAGCAAACTCTGTTAAGCCAGAGGGATAACATTGAAAGTATTTTTTAAATGAATAGTGGTACTAACGATGTGCTTTGTATTATTAGCTTCGTTTGAGTATTATTACGTAAAGATCACTGCGTAATGCTAATGACGCAGCTATTTTTCGAAATGGTCACATCCGCTTTCCTATCACCAGAAGTATTGGGAAAAGATTATGGAGACGAATATAGAACCCTGACAAGTTTAATTTCCTGTCTTAGAAAAGAGGTTATACTGTAGAAATAGGAAATTAAGATGAAATGTTCCTTCAATGTTTCATTGTTCAATTCTTGTATACAACCAACGCTTGTACTGTAGCTATACAAACAAGGCATTTTAAGTCAATAATTGATTTAAGGTGCTGTGATGACCAATTTGTGCTATGATGAATCGGGAATGTGCGGTGACAAGGTTTTATGCAGTGAAGAATTATTTCGGTTTGAAATACTCAAAATACTGATGTTTAGGTCTAGGATGTTTTCGGATAAAGACAAAATTATACAAACTATCATCGAGTAACAAATGAGATCATAGCATTTATTGAGCTAGAAGTGCAACTCCAATGAAAGCAAACTCAATAATCAAAATAATATGATAAACTTAATCGATGAGGGCTTCTAATTTGAAAACTGCTTACGTATCAACATGTTTGAGGAGAATAGGAACTCAAAGGCTGAAAAATTAGATATTTAAAGTCATCGACGTAATACAACAACCTTTTGTCACAACCTTTCATTACATCTTTAGACCCCAAAACCGCAATTTATGCCGTTTTGTGCATTGATGATAATGCATTAGAATCAATGCCTGTTTTAAGCACTTACTTATAATCTGTTAACGGCTTTCTTGCAGCATGCCCAGTAAATTGAGTGTAATGCTCTACACCGGACTAAACAAGCTCATTCTTGTGTTATTTTTGCGTGGACTTTCTTTAATTTCAGCTGACGTTGGTCTAGAGGCCATCGGCCCATAGGTGCTCCGAGAAGAGTCACAATGAAGCTGCATCAAATCCGATTGCAATCTGTGTCCTACTGGGCTATCTTCCCTGCTTGAAATTGTGCTGGATGATTCACAGGTTTTAAACTTGCGATTTTCCTTTTCCAGGTGCTCGGCTGGGCTACAGGTTAATCGTGGAAGCTTAAAAAAAGACGATTTATTCTTTGCGGATTCAATAAAATCTATCTCTTCTTCCTCGCTGCTTAAATATCCATATTGCTGCATGCAATTTTTAGGAAATCTTTTTGACTTTGGTTTCTCTAATTGATTTGTAGCCGAAATAAGTGGCATCCGTTGTACTTTTGAGCTTTTACGAGTCGACATTTTCTCCTTTTTTGGAACACAAAATTCTTGATTGGTTTTCATGCTGATGGCCGGCAAAAAACTGTTAGAGCGTGGGTTTTGAAAATATCTGGCACTACCACAGGGATCTGTAGTTGCTCCTTTTTTCGAATAACCAGTTTCGAACTTTCGATTTAAAAGCAGCGTTTCGGCTCCTCTCAAGGCTGGCAATTTTGAAGTAACAAGCTGTAAATTTATAATATGCAAAAATCAATATTGAAAAGGAGAGAATGAAATGGAGAAAAAGATAAGAAGGTTTCTATTGTTTTTATCTAACCTTTCTTTTTCCTTTGACCTTTTTATAACATGATTGACCACACTGTTTAGAATTCATTTTTCTTGTTGGTGAACGCAGATAAACGCTTAAACGAAATTTGGTATTTCCTCGACACTCCTGCCGTGAAATAAGGATGAAATATAGTTTTTGAAAATTCAAACAAAAACGCAGACGAATTTGAAAAATCGAACATTGAGAAAACTGTTTGTATTTGACGCATCAGACAAGTGCGGAAACGCGGACCATAGGACCATGGTGGAGACGCAAACCTTTATCCTGAGAAAGAGGTTGATGGACAGGCTTCAAATTACGGCCTAAGCCAAGCCCCTGCCCCTGCCCCTGCCCTTCCTTTGTGAGGCCAAGTGAAAAACGATGAGTGAAATAATTTCTTAGTAGGTTTTGAACTCACCTTCAACAACTCAACTTGCATGGTAGGCGAACATAATTATAATAAAATTGGTTTAATTACCTGAATTCAGGATACTAAATTCTTGCTGAAATCTCTTACCTTTCTTCAACAGGATAGTGAATTTTCGTATGCTCATTTTGATGGGTTTCTTGTCGACCTTATAATTCCAGAAGTCAAAGATGATACTCTGCCAGATGAAGGTACAACCTGTGTGTAAACTCCATAATCATTATTCTCATCGTGACATCATGTGAATTCTGGAAATTGTCACTAAAATTCAAGAAGCAGTTCATCTCAAATTAACAAAACTTGCAAATTAAACCTTCTAGAGCAGGAATTTGTGGAAAAAATAACTTCCCAAATTTCCCCTTCTCCAATCAAGGCAATCTAATCTCATTATGAAAAACTACAAAGTTGTGGCAGAGCAAAGTGATAGTGTATTTAATAAGCACTGCCTATTTCTTCTGTTCCACAGGCAAGAATGTCCTAGATTTTATTGGGAAACCAAAACCCAATTAGTAAAAGACAGTAGTTGAATTCCAGCTACTTTCTACTTTGCCCCATATTAAAATTTTTCTATTATTTCTAATTTCTATTTTATACTGGCACTGCCATTCAAAAAAGAAACTCTCCTGGTTTCTTGAAAATATCTAGGACATGTAGTAACAAAATTTAATTTTCTTAGATATCCTCATACCTGATGAGGAATTGATACCTGGAGATCATGAAGGTATATTCTTAAGAAATTATTCATACTCAAATCAAAGAAAGATTATTACTGTTTTTATTCATATATAACATAACAACTAGTCAACTTCTACAAAAGAATCAACTTCAGTTCACATCACCTATATAGATCTACCACAATTGTTATCAGCTTGGATTCAAGCATGGGGACCTTCCAGACTAAAAGCCAACCAACTAATCCACTGCACTAAAAATGCAATGAATTTGCGGGCCAGACATGAGGCCTTTCAAGTCTCAAGTTTCCTTCACATCCAAGGCATTGGTTCATAATCAGCTTGAAGCCTCGAAGTTGTGTTCCTTTGCTTCAGCAAATAGGGCAAATACTTCAATATAACAACTGCACTGCTGCATTGCAGATATTACTGCTTACTTGAAAAATCAATTTAAAAGTTTTATTCAGATTATTTTTGGTGTATTTATTTTCAGATGATAGTTTTGTGCTGTTGAAAGAAAAGGAGGAAAAATGGCAGGAACTTCCTACATGTATATCAAAAATGAGATAAAGAAGAACAGCAAATGAGAAATCCAATGCTAACTAACATTAAATGTTGATGTTTTTTAAAATGTTATTGCAAACTTCTTTTGTGTTTCAAATGCAATGTATTTGTGTCATAATTGCTAATTGATAAAACCAACTAGTGTACCTATATAAATATACATTATAGACATATAAATAGGAAACAACATGCGCAAAATCTTACTTAGTTATTTCTGAATTGAATGTAAAGAAAATATAGTGATTCTTCTTTAAGTTATACATAAACAATACACATTCCATTCCGTTCAATACGATAAACAAAACACGAACAAAAATATTAAAATTCGTTAAAATCAATCATTTGTCATCAAAGTTCTCACAAGGATCAATCGCTTTGGTAATCTAATAGCTTGGGTATAGATAAAAGTTATATTTTCTTCCTGGGACGTCTTTCTTCTTGGAATCCTGGGTATGGGAAATAAAACTTTCTGTATTTAAAATTACTAAATAATAAGATTTGGATTTGAGTGGAATTTGCGGCAGCTTTGTATTTATAGATCGGTTGAAAAGCAATTGAGCAGGTGCAACTTGAGTTGTGCTATGTGGTGTTGCAAGATATTTTATATTTAAAGGAAAAAATTGCGAAATTAAGAGTAATAAGAGTAGTCGCAGTGAAAAAACGACCCCTAAAGCATGAACCACCCCCCAAAAACAACGAGGATATTATCCAGTTATATGTTATATGTTAAGAGGCACAATCAATGCAAAATTTATCATCTAGATTTTACGGCCAAGGAGTTGTGGAATTCTGTGTTATTTACTATTTGCTGATAACATCTGCTGTTGTTATATTTGATTTGTTCTTCGAGAATGATATCAAATGAGATTGAGAATGGGGAGAGATGTCCATTTTTTGGATGGACTAGAGAAGGGGATTATGATGATAGAGAAGAGAAGGGGATTATGATGATAGAGAATGATAGGATACGATTCCTCAGCCGTCCACCTGCGACAGGCATTTTGGGGGTTTAAGGTACAGTACGCCCATTGTCACAGGTCCCCCCAGCATCCCTTACGTCTAAGATGCACTATCGTATCGAAATAAGAAAATAATGGCCAGAGTAAGATGAAAATTGAAAATAAATTGTGGTAGATATAGGATATGATAGAGCACTCTGGCTGCAGGTGCATCTAACCATTGACTATGATCTAACCATATTGTTAGACGATTTATCCAATTCCAGGATCATGGGCACATAGTCCAAAACACGGCAAATAATGTTAGAATTTTTTTTCAGTATACCAAATATGATTATCAAAGATTTCAAATCGCACCAATGCTTTCACAAAATCATTGATTTTTCTACACAAATTCTGTTCGTTATGAATCATGATATCGATGCTTGATTTACACATCTAACATCTATAAGATACACGATATTGTTTTCTTTTATAACCTCAAAATCATGTGGCGTCCTGCTCACTTCGTACGAGTGAACTTCTAAAAAATTAATCATAAAAATGCTCTGACAACCTTCACATGAACAGCAGTCGGGGACAAAAAATGACCCTTTCCCTTAGTGGAAACAATGAAAAAGAAGGTGGCGCAGAGGAAGGAGAATTAGAGCGCGAAAAAGTTGTTTGACTGTCTCATTAACATAACATAAGAAATGACGAAAAGCCTTTGTATATCAATTGTATTTAAAAAAAAATTAAAATAAACTACATTTAAATAATATTGACAATCAGTTTTCATTTCTTGTCAAATCCATCTCCAATTATTCATAAATATTTACAAGTTAAAATCTCAATGAAGGTCAACTTTTCCGGAGCAAACATCACATGATTTCTCAGCAAGGGCTTTAGCTGCTTTTGACTGCGATGGCTTTTTTAGATTTCTTGAAATCCAAATTCCAACTTTTACCAGTTTCTTCAAATTGATACCCTTCCAAAGCATTGAAAACAAAATTTAAAAAGGCAAACATAATCAAGTCGAGATCAAGTTGCAACAGTAAAGTAAAGAAGACATTGTATATATAATGACCAAAAAACAAGAATATATTATGTTGTACAAAAAAAGTTCTGAATTAAGCATTGCTCGGACAAGTGTTACAGGAAAAAAGAAAGTGAATTAAGAATAAGATCAGAAATACAAACAAGAACAACAATGTAAAATATAAATAAGTCTTATTATTCTTAAGTTTGCAATATTCCTGTTAAACATAATGTAGCTTACAGTAGTGAGTCCCATTCCTTTGAGCATGTAAACAACGTCTTCGGTTGCCACATTGCCTGATGCTCCTTTGGCATATGGACACCCACCAAGGCCAGCTACTGAGGCATCCACTGTGCGAATACCTCGCTGTTACAGTAAAAAGGTATTCAGTGACTCATATGCAAGACATGAAAACTTGACACCTATTCAACTATCAGTACTTTTTACAACCACACCTGGTTAGAATTTATGTTAGCAGTTTCTCAACTCAAGAGGTTGCTAAAGTCTTTCTACATTGAAATCACAAACTAAAAAAATTCTCAAACTACTTGAAATATTTTATTCTGACCTGAAAAGAAGCTAGAATATTTGCCAGCGCCTGCCCATATGTGTCATGGCAATGGATTGCTAATTGAGATGAAGGTATTTCTTGTAGGACGGCGTCCAGCATTTGATTAATTGAACCTAGTGAAAAATACAACAACCAACTGCTGCTAAGATATTTCTGACTTTAACCTATTCTACTGATGTTGTAGTGCGTAGTGACAATACTACTTTTATCCATCATAGAGCGACAACCAAAGTAAGTCAGGGTAATTTTCAATGTTCGCGGCTTCAGCAGCATCCTTCTGTCACATATCAACATACTAGCAAACTATCAGTGGGTTTTTAGTTCATCGCATTATTTTTAAATGAAAGAAAAAACACATCACAAAACAGCCTTGTTTGACTGTGGTCGAATAAGCTAGACTTGATTTGGCAGTCAGTCAATACAAAATGTAGCATTGCGTATTTTGATAAAGATAAAATATGCCTGAAAATTAAACCATTATAACCCATTAGACCCTAACAAAAACGGCAAAAATACCCAAGAAATAGTATAATTATTGATTAAATAATAGTCATTTATAAGTACCCGGAGTTCCAACACCAATAGTATCACCCAATGAAACTTCATAGCAACCCATGTGTAACATCTTCTTTGCTACCTTAAAACAAGCAGTAACATTATCAGAGTGATAGCGTGTTTTCAAACACAAACACGGGAATTAATAAAATAAACGGTTAATAAGTACGAAGCGAACGATTTTACACCTTAGCAACGGCGCCTGGGTCGATGTTTCCTTCATAGGGACATCCAACGACGCACGATACATAGCTGTGGAAAAAAAGATGCTATAATTAAGGCTGCTTAAAAACTCAATGACAATATGCAATTACAATTTTCAACTTACATAAATAGCAATAATTGATTGATTAATTGATAGGCACATAAGCTTGCTATCTTCGCAAGGTATGAGTTTCTGTGCTGAGCACAGGAGGACCACCGAGCAACACCAGGCAATCCTAAGTAGTGCGACCCCAGTCCTTCCTCTCGATGTGACCACACCTCGTGATGCTCACCATTTGGCCATTCTCGCAATAACATATGCTCTAAGTGAACTGTTACCCTCTGATTCTAATATTGTTCTCTTGAGCCGCTTTGCAAACTGGATCGAATCTCTCGAGGCTCTCCTCGATTGAGCAGTTAATGTTTTTCCTGTTTGCAAAAAAAATAAATTTCAGAGGAATTATCTTTGGTGAAAAACAAGGATATAAATATGGCTGATTCAGGATTAAAGATTAATACGGTAATTTGGAGCGATTAAAAAGTAAAAAAGCAAAGAAATCAATAAGCTGCACAGGAGTAGGAACATTGGAAACTGTCAACGTTTTTGGAAATATTAATTTAGTTGGCGTGAAATTCCCTTCTATCTGGTACCCCTCGATTTCCGTAATACTCATACGTCCCTTACCCTTACTTAAATTCCTATTAATTATAATATAATATCAAAAAGATGTTGTTGAAATTTAACTTAAATCAATAAAACTTAGAATAAGGATAAATTTACCAAAGTAAGTCACCTTGAAAAGGATTCTGAAGCGGCTCCAAATATAGCAATCTCTTCAACTTTAGCTTTTAGCTGAGCAAGAAAAGAAAATATAACGTAGAGATAGCAGATATCTTCATCACCCTCAACTATTATGATCATATTAGTCATAAATAAGAAGCTAGAGGTCAAAAACAAGGAAAGGCTGGAATTCTATTTAACCATATCTGCCACTTGTTCAATAATTGCTTCTATATACATTTATAAGGCAGGAAGGTCAAACACGAAGCGCAAATGTTTGAATTTAAATTTGGATTATTGATACCTCTTGTTCAAATGGATGGCAATAGATTCGTTGGAAGCTCAATATCTATGCTCAATATCTATTGAATATAAATATCTTATCCTAATACAAAAATTCAAATGAATCAAATTTGATAAGATTTGCCAAAAAAAGAAAAAAAAAGACATTGTATAGCAAAATATTGTTGAGTAAGACAAAATTGGGATGATTTATATTGATTGACTCTTACAGCCAACTGGAAACCTTGTATGTTTGGAACTAAAACAGGATACGAAACACCTTGCTTTCTTTGTATTTTTTGCATAACATTCATACCATCAGCAAGCTGCAAAACAAGAAAAAAATGTTTAATAATTGTTATTTATAAATTGATATTACGATGGCATTTGCTTACAAGGCTAATGCATTAAACAGGGTACAACATAACATTAAGATCCCAAAAATTACATGCCTGTGTGTAATTTGAAGTGCTTTCTCCGTTATATAATTATTAATGAAGCTTTTTTAATGCCTACCTACTCATGTCTACTACAGATTGCCTCTCGTATCACTACTGGTATTATAGTCTGCTAAGAGATGTATATTTCTGGCATCGTTTTGAGAATTAGGGAAATCAAAAATTCCGAAGCCTCTTAGAACCCTAAAAATTGCACGCTTTTAAACGAGAGTGTGTTTACCATATCATTGGGAACAAGGCATTACATTTACTTGATTATACTCATACTACATTTCAATACTGCACTCCTTATGGCCAGGGCAGATCATTGCAAAACAAATGAAAGCAGAAAACTAAGTTTTTTAAGAGACTACCGTAAATCCTCGAATCGGCCCCCCTCGAATTAGCCCTCCCCTCGAATTAGTCCCCACCCTAGAGCGAGAAATTGTTGATAAGCACCCCCCCTCGAATAAGCCCCCACCCCTGACATGTTGATTTTAGCCTTTTGAGTCCATATTGGTACTTTATCGACCTAAACGCTTTTTCTACCTACGCCTTCGAGCATAAAACAATTGAAGTCATTCTTAGGAAAAAAAAAACGCATTCGTGAATTTGAGCCATCATGTTGGATGTTACTCTAACTACAAGATATCTCCTTGATCAGTGTCTTTAGTTTATGAGAGGCAAGTTGGTAGACAGACGGGGCACCTGTACTCTCTAGAGGCTGCAGCTGTGCCAATAGGCTGCTTTCTTGCATTCCTTGATATCGTTGTGTTCCTTCCTCTGGTGCTCCCGGTGTGCTTCACCAGTTTCAGTGGCATGTCTGTCTTTATCCAGATCTGCTGCTCATCCCAGATTTTATTGTTCATGATAAACTGTCATAAGTTGTATTGAAGGGTTTAATGGACCACCTTAGTTTTGTTTCCTATTTGACAATTCAAGACACAAAACTCTCTGAGAAGCTTGGACATAATCATACCCACAGTGTGACCAGTCAAACGCAGTGATGGACTTAAAGCTTGTGACATTGACATCTTTAAAAAAACATTTCTGTTAATTCGTTTGCCTTGCCAGCTGACGATGCATATACAGCAGAGAAATACTGATGATACTACTAAAGGCGTTTGAGTGGCGAATATAAGTAGTCCAATATTCGGAACCATATAGCAGTGCTAAGATTATGTCTTTGTAGACTTCCATCTAGGTGTTAGTATATATGTTCCTATTACCAAGCACTTGGGTTCTGAGTCATCTGAAGGTGCCAATAGCTAAATCAAGCCATCCATGGCTGCTCAAATATGATCTAGTGACTAGCTAAAATCTTAGCCTTTGGTCACCCTTCGGTGAAGAGCTTGCCAACCATGCAGTACTGCCTATTATATGCAATGAGACTCAAAGTATCTCCATTACAAAGTAAAGTACAGCAAAGATGAATATTGAGAAGAAAGCATGATGTGCTCTGGATTTTCCTAAATCTGTTCCTGGGACACCTGGAGCATTTGTTGGGCAATGAAGGGGAGGCAGCATGCAAGAACATACATAAGATCAATTATAAGATCATTGAATCTGAACTAAAAGTTCCTCTCTCTCTCTGGCATCACCTAATGCCACAAATAACATAAAATAACATAGCTGATTTTTAGTTCTTGTCTTTGGGCACATTTTGTTGATGGAGGCGTTACATGGGCTCTTTACTGCCACTCCTCTAGGGTATCAACAAACAATATTTTTGATGTCAATTTTCTTTTCCTTGAAGTACTAAGATTTTGACTTCATCAGTGGTGCCAGCCCCATCTCATTTCATTGATTAAATGGCAAAGTTGAAGGTGTAGGTTAATAGTTCTGAATTTTTTAGCTCAAAATTGGTGCAGGAGAGGTCATTTTCCTCAAGATTTTCAAGATTTAGAAGTTTCTTAATCAGGCGTGTTTTGTTAGTGAAGACTCAACTAGTTAAGTTACAGTGGACCACCTACTACATGAATTATATATAACAACAAAGCATCAAACAAGCTATTTATAACTTTTTATCTTGTTTTTGTAATTTCCCATTGATTGCACCATAGTATTAAAACAGGGCAGGAGTAATAAGAAGTGTTTGGCTAGGCTTTTTTTAGATGGTCTGAATTGTATAAGAAAATAAATATATGTATATTATAGTGTGTGCCATCTCGACTGGCTATTTCTTGCTTAATAAATACTTTCCAACACTGCAGAAAAAACAATTCATTTCATCAGCTAAACATAGGGTTATTGATAATATTTGATTACTTAGTAGTGTGCTCATACAACCATATGCTTGAGCTTTTAACAAAGAAAGTCATGCATACCTGAGGGACCCATTTTGGAGAAACAAAGCTTGTACTTTCTATCACTTTTAAACCAGTATCTGATAACTTGTTGATGAAGTCAATTTTGGTGTCTGTTTCCACAAGATTCTAAATAAAATAAGAATTTCAGTAATTTCTCTCTCTGGGCAAAAGAGGAGAGCACATTCAAAAGCAATAAGGTATATACCATTTCATTTTGCAATCCATCTCTAGGTCCAACTTCAACTAGTCTGACACTGTCATCAGATGACACTGATGATACTTTTCTTCTTGCACCCTGGTGAAAACAATGAATGGATGAAAAATAGAAATAGAAAATTCTACTTTATTTTGTAACATTACCTATCTAGGCTAGTAGGTAGCTTCTAATACAACTGAACAAAGTAACGCACAATAATTATTAGTTATCTGAGACTGAACAATGGAGCAATATTAAATGCCTTACCAATATTTAATGTAGATTTAAAAGGTCAGATCCTGTCTAATAATCATTTGATAAAATATTCAAAACTTAGACTTGTGCAACTGATTAAAATGTACTTTCCAATTTTATACACTTTAATTTCCCTAAGGCAGTTGATTTTATGCCACATAAAATAATTACACTTTCATTATATAGTAGAAACATGAATGGCTGCAGTCTTAACATATTGAATCCTTCTTATAGCATGGTAGACAGGCCTTGTAAACTGAAGTGTGTGATTGCACCAGCATGCCTCCAAGCAAAATTGATCTTCTTTTGAATGCACACGTCAATGGTAAAATAAATATTTATTTTTAGGGACCAAGACATGTTTCTCAACACTAATTAACTGTCTAATTTTGTTTCCTCGTTTGCCAACAAATTCAAACCTATTCAGACCTGTCCTGTGACACAAGATATGCTGCTTGCAATCATATCTTCACTAACAATAATACAGTAGCAAGCTTTTAGTTGACAACATGTTATTGTGATTCCAAGAATATTTATTTTTGAAAAGGACTGTTGCATTATTCTTTTAAGAATTAAAATGCTAACAAAATCGTTAAAAAGTCATGTTTAGGATGAAGCAACACATGACATGCGATGTGTGAATGACAAGAACAATTTGGTACAGTTTTTCAAATTATTAACACTCCATCCTGCTGCAGAGACAAAGTTGTTTATTTTGTGCACGCGAAGGTAATAACTATAAAAAAGCCAAAAGTAAGTTTTAATCTCTGTATACGTGCTGGGATTTCCTAATATCGACAGATTGTCTCGCCTAGTGGGCTAGCGTGGCGGTAAGCGACATGACTTACCTCAATTTAAACAGGCCCTGTAATGTGCATTGTTGACCATTCCATATGCAATATGCACGAGTTATCAAAAAAGGCCGTCATACCGGGCGGTAGCGCATCAAATTGGCGTCTTGGGTATTGATGTCAACCCGGCCGCCTATAGCGCAGAAAGCGTAGCGTGGCCAGCCGCTGCATCTACCGACGAATAGGCCTACGACAAAGGTCATACCTAGCCCCTACATACAGGCCTAATGCAGAATCAGAGCGGGTTTTGAAAACTTCACCTATTAGTCAGAATTAGTTATATTAGAGGCAAAATGGTATAGAAAATCTGATTCTGAAAGAGAAGGTTAATGAGAAGAAAGGCAGATAGGACAAAAGAATACAGCTCATTAAAAGCCTGAATAATCATCTGGAATCGGCGATCAGCGATGCTGCTGTGCTCTCACTCTGCAGTCAAGCAGTAGTCCTATGGATTGAGTGGAAGGCCATGTTCGCCCTTACAGGACATGGTTCTTAGAGAAGAAATATCATGAAGAGATCAAAATGACTTACGGATGACAATAATAATCCTCTTCTTAGTAAATGTATTTGCTTCATCGTGGTCGCTGGCTTAGAAGATGTTTGCAAGGAGCAAATTGAATGAACGCGGGCTTCTTGTTGTAGCGAGACTTTATTATTGTTGTTGTTGCTGCACGCACATCATCAATCATATTTGCAGTCTCGTTATGAGGATACATGGGGCTTGGGGCTGAGGCAAATTCTCGATGATCACCAAACGATCAGTGAAAAATATTATATTTTATCTGTCTACCTGTTTGCGTAATGTTACACTACATTTAGTTAAATTTTGTAACAATTTCTCTCCATTAACTTCTGTTACTTGGACATTCTTCAATGTTCTTTAATGTTTATCTTTGAGCTCATTTAGAACTTGGCGACGTTGTTATGGGATGGGCTCTTGGCCTTGACACTGCTCTTTTAAATTCATACATGACTTGTCTACATATGGTGTACTTTCAGGGAGGCGTAGTGCATGTCCAAACCAACTAATGCTTATGGACTGTTTTGGTATGACTTTAGACAATGCTTCTTGTTTCATCAGCTACATTAGTTTTTCATTTGACATTTTATTGGACATTTTATGTCAAGTGCTTTACTCAGCCTTCCACGGGTTAGGTTTCTCTTTCTCCAACCACAAGTCCACATCGTCCATATAAATTTGGGATCGTAATAACTAACATGTTAAATTATTAATGTGGCATAGATTATAATAATTATTCAAAGCATGACCTTTCGCGTGTTGTCGAAGGAGTTATGGCTGCTGTTTTTGATTTGTTGTTAAAAGGTTTTTTGAGACCAGCATTTCGAATTTCGTTGTTTTAGATTTCAACAGCAGGTACAGAGTTTGTGCGTTGTCATAAAAACCCCTGGTGGCATATTAATCAATCTGGTGTCATATCAATTGCGGTATCCCCCAGTTTTGTTTCAAATTGAAGAGGGCAAAGTGGTATGAATGAACCAAATCTATTTTAGACTATGATAGACTTTGAAATTATTTTGGATAAGGTTTTAAAGCATTAGGTTTTCGAAAAGCAGGCGAAAACATGTTAGATTCTTAGATTTTGACTCTTGAATTTGGTTAGAAATAGAAGAAAATTTTGATTGTCCAAAACTAAATGCTGATCTGTTTGAAAACGGGTCTTATTTCAATATCATTTCAATATCATTTTCACTATGGTTAATAGGCAATAAGGAACCAAAACCAGGAATTGGAATTCCAATTCTAAGAATTGTAGACCAGACCGGTAATGATTACGTCGTAGCCACCAATGGCTTGGCTGGTGTAGTTCATAGTTGCGTATTTATTCCTTTGACGAGATTAGCTGACTGGGAAAAGTTTTGTCAAAAAGTCAAAAAGGAAATAGCAGAATCTTTGGCATTTTTGTTTTTCTGGTTTCTTGTTCCTCTCATCTCAAGTAAGCAAATTTCATAATTAATATTTCAATTTTCAAGGCCTGATTGTTGCTTTCGAGATATTATTCAGAAGCTACTTATTTCATTCATTATTTTCTGAACAATACGTGGATATGTTTTTTCGTAGAATCGGGTGTGAGTCCATAATATTTGAAACGTTACTCCAAACAATAATACAAATGGAGCTCAACCAGTCCTAGTTACAATTTTAGCACATCTTGTTAAAGATTTTTCTTTGAATAGTTATCGAGTCCGAAAGTTTAGGGGGCTTTTGAAATTCAAAACATTGTCAACCTGAACACCAATGTAGCTAGCAGAAGCTATTTCGTATATCGAACGATTTCAATGAGTTTTTTCAAAAAATAATTGCCGATCATATCAAAATGCTTTCGTTAGATAAAAAAAAATCGAAATAGTATATTTTCTTTATCAATGCTATCATACAAGTCATGGCCACCTGGCCGGAGGTGCTCAGTGTACTTTTTGGGTTTAGAATTTGGGTATTTTGGGTTCGAATTCTATAAATTAACAAAACCAAGTAAATATAAAACTTAAATGATTACAGACTGGATTAAATCAAACCTCAATTGAATTCCTCTGTGGTGGGTGACAAAGCCTCTAGAACTTAATCTTCTTTGTGTGTTCTATTTACTGTTTTAAACACGCTTTTTAGCTAATGATATTTCATTCCCCTGGAAATCGGCGTACTATTAGAGCCGATTAGAGCAGTACAGAATTTCTAATCTAGTAAGTGTAAAGATGTGGAGTATTGTTTTTAAGTTATTGGTTTTCTAGGAATTCTCCTTGGCCTTTTGCCTGCTAAAATAGTGACATTTTTTTGGATTTGGGGTAACCTTTTTTATATTTTTATTAGTATAGTCTTTATTTTAATTGTCTCAATCTTAATTGTCAGAACCTCTTTATTAAAAGAGCTATGATTAATTGAATTTGCCCATAACAAGTACTTGACGTCCAGCCTCGCATACTGATAACTAATAAAATCATTGAAATATGATGCAATATTCAGCCGGTCCTTCGAGGCGGGATAATTGTTCTTCAGGAAAGTGGGCTGGGCAGGCGCAGGACACAGAATAGGGAGTTACGTCTTACGTTCTCAGAACCAGCAGACTTGGACAACACTTCTCTGAACACTTTTGAATTCGCCTTTTAGTCATCATGCCTCTCTTAGGTATTGGCATCCACTTTATTCTTACCATTCTTATTACCACACAAGTGAATTTGTTGACGAATTTGGGTTCTTTAAGCTTGGGTTCTTGGGTTCTTTAAAAACAATGGTGCTATATGTGTGGCACAGTGCTCATGCACAGCTGTGTTTGGCGAATGCTGTAACCATATTGTAGCTTTATTGTTTAAAGTTGAATATGCCAATACAAACATACTCATGACCCTGTCTGTACTTTTTAGCTAACCTTGTTGTGGAACAAAAGTACCAGCAGACAAGTTGAACACAGCTTCATACTAAACGTTGTGTTTGATCACAAAACACAAATGCGAAAATAATTGACAGAACGTGTATTTCACAGTGAACAAAAAAATCATTTGACCTGCGCTTAGCTATTACTTTAGCAATGACCGAGTCAGCCAGAGTTGATTTTATTCTGCATATGAATACGTTGTGGAACATCTTAAAACAGAACTGTTTTTTAACGACAGCCAGTTGTTGGTCACACACGGTCGCAAGCAGGCTTAATATTTGGAGACAGAAAATCAATGGATGCATCACTTGGATAGAAATTCGTGATGCTGTTGCAAGAATTAACTCCATTGTGAGGAAAAAAGCAACATCCAAAGGTGGCTCGCAATTCTATTCAAGGATCGCAATATCAGGGCGTTCCCTGCTAAAGAATGAGAAAGAAAACTTGAGGAAGAAGCTAGAAAATCATTTTTCCATGCTGTTGTCTCAAAACATAAGGATAGGAAACTGTTCGAATCTGGCCTTGTAGCAAACAGTTTTCAGTTTTCCACAGAAAAACATGTGAAACATCAATAGATAGCTGTAATTAACTGTATTTCATGCATATTAGCAGTTTATCTACATAATTTACTAGCGCCGCAGTAAATACACAGCAAATAAAAATAAAAGACATCACCATCAGTAGACTTTGATAACAAAACAAGTAAAACGTTCAAAATTACATGAAAACAAGATTACAACAATAGCATAACGCAGCAATAATCAAATATAAAGTACAAGAGGCTGGGCTCTAGTCTTGGTAAGAATTCAAACCTCACTGTACGATGTTGCATCTTCTTAAATTTTCTCCTTAGCTCTTATAATGATAAAAATAATCTGAATTTAGTATAAAACTTTCCTGTGAATACCATTTTCTGCTCTGTTTTCTTGTTTGTTTTTTCCCACGCTGTTCGATAGGCCATTTTATATGGAAACATTGCATTAATAGGCATTCATTTCTCCTTTTCCTTACCTTCCCATAGACTTCTGATAATTATAGTCTTCCTAGCACTGGTTTTGAATTCTGATCTCCTCCTATTATGCAAATTTCTCTTTTATTCACATTTTTGATGACGTATTCTAATTCTCCATAACAGTCCTCTTTAATCTTAGAATTCTTTACTAACTTCCAGTGTTGGAGTATAAGATGATATAAATGTTTTCCGTTTCTCAATTTTTGTAATGGTTTTGTAATGATATCGTGGTTGAGATGACATTAGACTCAGCATCGATCTCCTTTTGAAAACAAATCCTACTTCATAGTGTTTATTTTATTCAGTCCCTGTATGATATACTTCAAAGATATTTGTCTTGTCACTTTATGCTTTATGTTATTTTAAATATTCTTTCAAGTCTCAGCTTGGTTTCTTTGATGACTAAGATTAACAGCTCGTATTTTTTTGCATATCATGTGCCAGTTGTACCTTTTTAAGGTCGATGATTAGTTTTGATCCGAACATTTCACGATACATTGTGGTTCTTTTGAAACTTTTTCATAGTCGTTTGAGTGAAAACCTTGACAAACAGTTTGCAGGAAGACAATACGCAAGAGGTTTCTAAAAAATTTAGGTGTTTCAAGCAATAAGCGACGAAGGTCTCGCATAGATTTAAATTTCTCTTCTGGTGAAGCTAGTTAATTCCCTATGAATCATTTGCTAGCTTAATGGTCTTGAACTTAAAAGTCAAAGGATTTCCGTTTAACCAGCTAGATGTCCACAAACGCCAGTTTGGACCTTCTCTGCCTCATCCCGCCCACTTTTAATACTGTGTAGTGTCTTATATCTGATTGATTTTCTTTCAAAATTGTAAAATTTGTCTTTCACTGATTTATTTAACCCCATGGCTAAAAACATTGCAAATTTCACATAGGCCGGACAATCTAAAAACAAATTGCTTATCGAATGGCCGATTCTTGAATGTTCTTGCTTCTTCAGCTTTTTGGCGAGATCTTGCAATGCCTTGTGATCTTTGCGACTGAGTTTTTCACATGTAATGATGGTAGCAGGATAGTGTTTTTCGAAGCTGCTTGTAAACGCCTGCAAAATGATTTTGAATTTTTTTCTCATTATAGAAGCAGGGTAAACCACAGAATAATTGTTCACTAAATCATTAGCCTGTAACCTCTCTGCAATCTCAAACAAGTACTCAAAATCATTGTCCTCAGTTCATGGATTTAGGAGCATCCCCAACATCAATTTTACCTCGACCATCCATGAAAAGAATCCTTCTACTGTTCCAGCACGGTCCTAGCCACTATATTTGTGATCGTAAGCAGACCCAAAGTGAGAATCAAGCAGGAGTGGGACGGACAAATAGTGATATTGCCCGTCAAAAGAGCTACTTAGGTATTGATCACCAAACTATGCTTGCTTGCTAATAAGGCTGCCTTTTCTGTCAGTTCTTTGTGTGCTTTCACAACAACTGCATCTAAGAATATTGCATGAATGAGGGATTTAAATCAGGTACGATGGTAACAAAGCTAACAAACTGTCTGGTCCCGAGCTTGTGTGTTACATTGTCTGCTTATACCTTTCCACATGGTCGGGAAGCTGTCGCAACCATTGGCTGCATTTGAAAGGCACTATGCATGGATCGCAGAGAATCGTCTTTTATCTTCTCACAGTGGGAAAACAACATTTGAAAGCAATTGTTTACAATAGTGTGAAGGATCTTTTAGAAATACGTAACCTGCTAGGAGCAGAGACCTGCTGAAGTGAAGCGAAATTTGTTTTAGATCGAAGATGGCGAGGCTGGGAGGAGAAAGTTCACAAAATAAAATAGATTCGCCACTGCTCAGGCAATGGAAGCAGACGTTCAGCGGTGAATCGAGAGTAAAAAGAAAGAGAGCCGACCGCTAGAAGGAGCAGCTCGAACAATGAAAATCTGGATACATATATACACAAATGTGTTTGCACGTTATAATGAAGACTAGTGGATGTGTCGTTTTCGGTCTTCTGTGCAATTGGTGGATTGTAACCAAGTTATAGTTACTATATTTATTTCTTACGTTCCTATGTCGTTTCGGTCCTTAGATTACTGACA
The DNA here is from genome assembly GCA_009936425.2 of Chrysaora fuscescens. Lineage (NCBI taxonomy): Eukaryota > Metazoa > Cnidaria > Scyphozoa > Semaeostomeae > Pelagiidae > Chrysaora > Chrysaora fuscescens. The sequence goes on from JAACYV020120004.1 coordinate 26,055, forward strand.
ATCGTGAATAAGAATTAATATAATTATCGTATTTTTTTCATTTGTGAGTA
>JAACYV020120116.1:0-10406 GCA_009936425.2 Chrysaora fuscescens
GTTAGTTAGTTAGTTAGTTAGTTAGTTAGTTAGTTAGTTAGTTAGTTAGTTAGTTAGTTAGTTAGTTAGTTAGTTAGGTAGTTAGTTAGTTAGTTAATTAGTTAGTTAGTTAGTTAGTTAGTTAGTTAGTTAGTTAGTTAGTTGGTTGGTGAGTTAGTTCATATCTAAGCTAGGCTTTTCAATATCAATAAGACCAGTCTCTTATGCACTTTGACTTTTCCAGGTCGATGGAGAGAAAGGTGATACAAACGATGCTACTGAGGTTCGGAAAACAGACTTCCCTCAAGTGACGTTAAGTGATATCAAAAGCGCTCGCAGCTCCAGAGAACAATTATGCAGATCACTCTTCATGAAATACAAATGCGAATTGAATGATGATCGTTTGAAGCTTCTATCCGAGAGCAAAACCCTCAGTCTCATCATCGACAGTGTGGCCGAGGGAATCGATTCTATGCAATATGCAAGCAAACCCATAAATAAATGGTCAGTTTATTCAGCGAGTAGTGAACTTGATGACTTGACGACCGCCTTGAATGATCGGGGGTTACGGGAGGACATATTCAAGACAAAGCTGGAGAAAATGACTGAAAAACTGCATTACTCCATTGATAACTGCACGCTGTTACGGCAGAGCGTGACGGATTCGAAACCAGCCAGGCCAAGGTCGTCGAAAGGAGATACGATCGTTGACAAGGCTTTGTTTAAAACTATGGATGATTTTCTGGAGGCGAATCTTCGAGATCAATTATTAGAAATAGAAGAAAGGGTTTGGCAGGCTGGCTTGGGTATTTTGAAAACAGAAGATCGCCAGAATTGGAGAGATGGTATAGCAAGTCGAATTAATCAGCTGTTAATGGGCCCTGTTGAGGTAAAGGTCCAACCCGATTCTGTACTTGCAGGCGAAATAGTTAAAAACGATGATGTTAATGTTTGCGATAATATTGATAGCGATGATATGAATCTAAGACAGCACGACGGAGACGATGACGTCAAGGATGAATCTTTGCCACATGAAATTGATAGCAGTGTTCCCACATGCAAAAATGGGCCGGTTGTAGCCGTTGATAACGATTCGGACAAGAAAATTGAAAAGCAAGAAATTGCTGGAAAAATGGACGCTTTGGATGTTTCGGAAAATGGACTTGAGACATCTGTAGGCTCTCTGAAATCGCTTCCACTCAAATTTCTAGAACAGAATGGTTTAGGCGAAGACAGCTCTAGATGTACGACGCCTGTGAACATTTCCACCCCACTGGTTGATTCACAGGTTAAAGAGTTAGCGAAAGTGTTGATGCAGGTTTGTGATTCATTCGGTTATTGATTATTTTGTTGGATTCAAGCTCGCGATCTGTTTCCAATTCTTTGTGTCCTCGACAAGCGAAACTCTTGTGTTTTGACGAAATCCATGCAATTTTTTAAGAAGGCCTTGGAAATTTGGCTTGGTTTAGTTATTTATTAAACTGGTGTATTTGTTGTGTTATGTGTGTAACTATATTTGGTCCAAGTTGTTGGAACTGCTCTGTTTTTTTTTGGTGGAAAGAAGATTTTCTAGCTAACGCAAATTCTCTTTGCAGTAGTTTCCATTAATTTTAGTCAATTTGTTCTCTCACTAACGTTAATTCAAGATGCTATGACTTCATTTCTTCCTTCACATTATCCCCGTTCCCGGACACCACCGTTCCCGGACACCATCTTTCCCGGACACCACTAATCATTGTTACCAAAGCTGTTACCTTGCAAGTGCACTGCGAGAAACTGATAGGTCCACTTCTACAGAAGCACTCAAAGGCGAATGATTTCTTGAAGTCATACACAATTTTGCAGGTGAAGAATGGAATAGACAGGAAATACCTGACGCCTCCACTCGGAGAAGATGAAGACACAAAAAAAGAGAGAATCAGAGGAATGATCGAAGCTGCCCATGCAGAGTTTAATGGAGCCGAAAATAGCGCAAACAACAAAGGCAGAAGGTCCTCTAAAAAAGAGGCTGCTGCTGATAATAGAAACGAAAGTGAGTCTACCAGAAACGACGATGCCAATAGTGTGACGTCATCCGAGGAAGACCTGAAAAAAGAACGAACTTGTCTGGAGCGATGGGAAACGTCTCTGATGGCGGCGACTAATTTTTCTCAGATCTTCATTCATTTGAACACATTGGATCGCTCTATAATGTGGGACAAATCTGTCCTTAATGCCAGGTGCAGACTATGCAGGAAAAAAGGTAATCAAATTGCTGCTATGACGTCACATTTCCATAGAATGGCCTCTATCTTCATTCAAGCTTTATTTCTTTTTTGCATATTGATTACTTTTATCATCATACTTAGCCTTAGATGAGGCCTGTTAAGGGGTCTGCTCTTATCTACATTTTTTAATTATTTGTTCATTTAGCTAAGGGCCTTTTATTACCAATCTATCTATCTATGTCGACCGCTACGTCGCTCATGAATTGTCACATGTTCTCTCAAAAGAACTTTATCCATCATCAGAGTTCTGGCCTCTGCAACACTGTCCACTCCAGTATTTTTCACCAATTCATTTCTTTTTCTTCTTCCCCTGATAGTATATCCTTTTATATATATGATGGTAATTCTATCAAAAACTCCAGCGTGAATTCATGAAAGCATGAACGGGAAAGGCATGAAGTAAAATTCTTCCACTGTTCACTTTGTATCTCCAATGGTTGCAAAAGAAGGTTCATCTAAGAAATGAAAACGTTATTTTTACCATTTCACCTCTTAGACACACAGTGGAGCTCTAGTTCCGAGCCAAATTCTAAAATTCAAGCACGATCTTTACTAATAAAGCTTTATGACGTCATTGCCGCCATTCCTGCCCCGCACTACAAACAGATTCATTCTCCTCCCCTTCAAGTGGGCCAAAAAAAGCATTGAAACCATAAATTTTTCTTCCCTCAGACAAACAAAAATAGGAAAAAGATGAATTTTTGGAATATTGTAAACGTCATCTCTCTACCAAAGCGCTTTCCATACACGCAAACTTTAGAAAATAATAGTTTCACTTGAGTGTTAGATATTTTTTTTTCCAACCAGGCGATGCCGAAAAGATGTTGCTGTGTGATGGATGTGATCGCGGCTTTCATATGTATTGCTTGAAACCGCCCGTTAAGAAGATACCGGACGGCGACTGGTTCTGCGCGGATTGCCGCCCTAAAGAACAGCGGCGCGGACAGAGGGCAAGGAAAAGACCGACGAAGCTGGAAGAATTCGTTAACGCCATTGATGACATAAGTGATGACGGAAACAACTTAGATGTTGATGAGGACGAAGGCAGGGAAAATGTGGAAGACAGTGATGATGCAGAAAGCTCAGGTAAATGTTCAACCATTAACCCGTGCATCTAGCGGTAAACACTGACGACCTGTTTGACTCTTCTTTTTTCTGGGGTTTTATACGCATAAGTAATTATCTTGAAAGAGAATTTTCAAGTATAACACCGAAATAGGTAAAAAAAATACCCAAATACTCTCCCGAAGACCAAATCCCAGGTTTTTTTTATATGACCATTAGATCCTTCCACGATTGCAAGGGTCTACGAATAATACATGATGTCGATTTTGTCTATTGATGATTGGCGCATGCACTTTCTTTCTTCGGAAGTTGTGGCTCTATGCGCTAGGTGCAGTGGAACCACTAAATAGCCACTAAGATTCGTGTTTGCCTCTGCCTAGAGCTACAGAAAGAGCTGGCAATTTCTCTTCGCCCTTTTTTGCGTTTTGCGACAGATTTGGACTGAGGCTCGAGGGTTATGCATGCTGGTCTCCTGCCCTTCCCCGCGGTTATATTTCTTTCACTAAATTCCCTGTAATGACTACCTTTTCCTACCTAATATTTATTGCGTAGCTCATTTCTGTTACCTAATTTCGCCAACAGTTAGCCCTGCTAGATATGTACTGTAATCCTGTAACGCTGTTTGAACCTTCATGCAACAAGACGAGAATCAAACAACCCCACATCGGCCATTTTGATGTTCGTAACATCAACTCAAGTGACAGTGTTACACGAGATAGATATGTAAGATAGAAATATACACAAAAAAAAACAAACAAAAATGAATTACATATCAGTCACCTACAAAACAAAGCGAAGGAACTAATGTTTGCATACAATTTATACCAGTTTGGCCTTGCTACTGCTCAAAGTCTCATTCATGATGGCTTCTTGAATTTTCTTTCTTCATCAACACCCCCCTTCTTGCTTTGTTTCTAGTCATGCCTTTTCCAGCTTAAGTTTTTTACTGATAACAAAAATAGCAACACCTATACTTGCAACAACAACAGCAAAGGCTGTACTTGTAGAAGGAACGCCTTCACAGCGGTTACAAATCCGTTGAAATTGTTTTTCTTTTATAGACGAAGAGCCAGTCGATAACCATAGTGATTTCTGCTCTGTCTGCAACGTTGGGGGAGATCTGCTTTGCTGTGACCTGTGTTCCAGATCGTTCCATGTTAATTGTTCGTATCCACCAATCAGAAAAGCGCCGAAAGGTGATTGGTCGTGTCAGGTGTGCACGGGGGCTGACTCAGATTTGCCAAAATCAAGAAGAGTTTCATCGCTGGAGCGGCAAAGAGGTTTGTCACTGAAATTGCTTTTGCTTGATGTGACGAGATCTGCTACAACCTTGCTTCATCCTAATTTGTGTACTTTAATCTTTGATGCCATGGAAATCCAGCAAATATTGTTGAACTAGCTTTTGATGCTTTCCTTGCATAGTGACGTGTTTTATTGTGGTCACCTGATCATTCTTTTGCTTGATATGACAAAATATGCTCCCGGGGGGCTACTTCCATATATGCTGGTACGAATGTGCCATTTTTGGGGTGCCTTTTTTCAGGTAGAAAATAAATTTAAGGGTATCATTTTTGGTTGGATCATACATTGTCATAAATTTGGGGGTATCGTTTTCAAAAATAACAATTAAGGGTAACGTGCCTTTAGGCAGATATGATGTAGAGATGACAGGATGACAGGTTGTAGATATGATGTAGTGCTAGTCATGTTGATGTTGAAGGAAATTTCATGTACTTTATGAAATGGTTGGATTTTTGCCCCAACAATGGACCCATGATTAGATATAAATTTCTAGCATGAATTAAATCTTAGGGTATGCATTTTGCATAGTATATAAATTTTGGGGCGGGGTTTTTGAAAAAATTCAAAAAATTAAGGATTTGGCTTCATGCGTCATAATGCCATGCCCTGTCTATTGGGGTTACCCCCCCCCCCCCCCCTGGGAATCTGCCACTTTAGTCTTTGATGCCATGGAAATCCAGATAATATTGTTAAACTAACTTTTTATGCTCTCCTTGCATAGTAGCGTTTTTTGTCCGGCTACCTGATCAAACACTGCTTTCCCATTATTTTTCATAAAGCTATTAAAGCTGGTTTTACGATGTCCACGATTTTCAACCTTATTGAGTATCTCAAAAGCTGATTCAATGAAAGTTGCTTTTAAATTTAACTTGTTAAGCTGCTAGTACCCCTTTTGGACCCAGAGTTTATATATACCTTGAGCCTCAACCGACAGCTAAGCCAGGGAAGATAAGATTAAGTAGAAGAATCAATCATATGCATGAATTTCTTGTAGAAAAAGCAGACACGTTGCTGGCTAAAGAATTATCTCGAAAACAAAATAAAGATGGGACATCTGGTAAATCAAGTGCTTCTCAAAGGATCTCGAAAAAGGTCAAAGAAAGAAGCCACTCTTTACCTGGTCCAGGACCAAGCAAAAAACAAAAATTAATTTCTGAAAAGTCAGGTAGGGCTTTGATATAATGTCTTTGAATGAATTAAGATTGGAATTTTGTACAGTGCATCTTAACCTATCTGCATTTGTATAAACAACCCTTCTAATTGAAGAAGAACTAAAGGTTTTGGCGGAGTTTACTGGTGCCGAATGAAGTCTGTGGCACCCAAATCGCCATTCTGACGTCAATATTTTGTCCAATGTTATGTTATTTTGGAAGTGAAAGAGCGCAGTTGCGCAAAATGACGTCAAAAGGGCTATTAGATGGTAAAATACATAATAAATCCACAATTTGAGACATAAATATGATATCAAGTGTCCTGTGGATGTTAGGAATGTACATCATAGCTAGGTTAGTTCAAAGTTGCGATTTCTCGGACATGTGTGCCAAATTTCCGCTCTGTTTTCTTTGATCTGTAAGTTTAAGTATGTTCCTATGACGTCATTAATTTCTTCCTACATGATAATATTTGGCAAATGGAAGCAATATTGATAGATACATAATAATAAATCTAAACACCTTACCCACAGCCAGTTTTGAGAAATCGAGAAATTTTGAGTACACGTTTGAACATACGCGGATTTGGCCTAAGATGATTACTGATCACTTGCGCTGTTGTTGTTATGACGGAGAGGAATTTAGAAAGCTGAAATACCAACCAATAAATTTTCACCCCCATGCCTGGCACCTAAGCACCTACTACCTGGTTTACCTCATGCTCGTTCATAGAATTTACGCCATACCCCCTACCTCTGATAGAACTTTTTAAATTACCCATCTTTCTCTAACTCTGTGAGAAAATATCACCCCCTTTTTCAAAAATTCACTGCCATCCTTGAAATAGTGATCGGGGTTGCCAATTTGGCCTTTTAAAGGCCAATTTGGCCTTTTAAAGGCCAAATTTAACGATTCTGGCCTCATTTGTAGTCGTTTGGCCTTCAAAAAAGCATTTGGCCTTATCTGATTTGTTGGCCTTTTTTGGCCTCTTTTGACTCTTGTGTCTTGACGAGTTCCATGCAATTTTTTAAAGAAAGCCTTTAGAATTTAGCTTGGTTTAGTTATTTATCAAACTGGTGTACTTGGTGTGTTATGTGTTAACATATTTGGTCCAAGTTGTTGGAATTGTTCTGTTTTCGTTTTTGTGGAAAGAAGGTTTTATAGCTCACAAAATTCTCTTTGCGTTAGTTTAAGGCAATTTGTTCTCACTCGCGCGCGTTAATTTAAGATGCTATGACTTCCTTTAAAAAATCCGTGGGCTAAAGCTGTATCAATTGTCGCTTTGTACGTTTTTGCTTTGTTTAAAACTTGGCCCTTTTTTGCTCAAGCAAATCTGGTAGCCCTGATAGTGGTTTTTTAATAAATTCCAAACTTAACACTGATGATGCCGAGTACCCTCCATGACGACATCAATCGATAAGAAAGATGAAGGAATCTGATAAACAAGCACTGAATATTTTCAAAAACAATACATTTTATATGATAACTAGCTACGTCTATCTCTACATCAAGCCATATATCTCTCTTCTACTGATGTTGAAATTTACCTTCTTGTTAGATAAATCAGCAACTAAATTTGGTACCCTTTTACCTTGGAATCTCTGACTAGTTTTCCAAAAAATGGACCCTTTATTAAAATTCTATGCCCTAGGTAGGAATCAAATTTATACCTCTATCCCAGAGAAATTGCGGACAAGCATGAGGTAAAAAAAAAAACTAAAGTGCAGGTGCCGGGTCCCCATGCCGCTTCATACATGTTTGTCTGGATGCGTAGTGATGTCATTTCGTAGCTATTTTTTGTAATGTCTGGCCATTCATTGAAGCAAATACCTAACAAGATTAGGCACGCAAGAATGTGCACGTTCACGCTGTTTGGTTTTCGAATCTGCTGTTGGAATATCTGGAATTTAATGTACGTGATGTAATGGGATTTTGTAACCTGTTGAGTTTCTTTCGAGTTGAGAGGTTATCCAAAAAATGTGGGGGAATGACGTAGTTGTCTTAGTTAGAGGCATGTTGTCACGACATTTTGGCTGATCACGCTCAGACCGACACGTTCTCCTAACCGACATCAAATAGAAACGATTTGGAAAACGGCACGATGTGAAAACGTCGCAGTGTAAACGCATGAAAATGGAAAGTTACACTTTTTTTATACATACAGCCTTATTTGGGAAATAAGGCTTGAGTTTGTTAGTTTTCCATGAAAATTAGTGTCCTTATCCAGTTTCTTGACACATTGCATAATTCCTGAACTAGAGTTTTTTAATGATTGATGGATGTTTCAAGTAGTGTGAAAATTTGGGGCTCTAGATCCAGGAAATAGCTTTAATGATTGAGTAATCTCTTAAAGTTTTGGCGATCTCAGTCTCCATTTTGACTCAGACAGTGGTTCTATTCACAACACGTGACGTCACTTGGGGCATGTTTTGATTGTGCCTTGCATAGAAAAAAGCTGCAAAAAGGCAAATTTTGGGGCTAAGAAAGTGCAAACAGCTAATTCGCTGCCAAATAGCTTCGATATTTGTAATCAGCGTAAATAATGATGATGGTGGTGCTGGTGATGATGATAATAATGATTGATCATGATAATGATTATGATCATGATGATGATGATTATGATCATGATGATGATCATGATGACGATGATGAATTATCATTCATATTGATTAATAACTGAACGCATAAACTACTTACTTTCAGAGGAGAGGTCCAGAAAGCAAACAGGGAAATCATCCAGAAGGTCGATTGAAGATCCAACTTCACACAGCAGTCGAAGGCAGTCCGATGTTTTCGGCCGTTATGAGCGAAGAATTTGTTCGAAGATTCTAGAAGAGCTTATCGCTTCAGATGGTGCTGAACCATTCCTTCTGCCTGTTGATGTCAAAATGGTAAGCATCATAAATCGATTATTCAGTGTTGTTTTTGAAACCAGTGTCTAAATAATACTAGAATCAAACGTTTGATGAATGCATGTTTTATATCAACATCCATTATGGGGTAAGATTTGACTGGGGGAAGGGGTAACAAATACTCATCTCAGGTCACCCATAATTCGACCTGGAGACAGGGTCGTTGCTAATCATTTGAAAATGGAGGGTGCAAGCACTAAATTTGCCGACTATGGGCATTGCCCTTTCAGTGTTGTCTATTGATGCTGCAATTTCAATTCTAAAGTTTCAGAAAAAATCTGTTTTTCTTGTCTAAAAAAAATGATTGGAAGAGAGCACCGGTTTTTTCATATTTGAAGTAACTCGCTTAGCTTAGTCCTGAAGGAGAATTGCCGTAAACAAAGATAGTTTATTACGCTTGATTTGCCGACTGAGATTAGACCAGGGGGTTGCCTCATCCCCGCGACCCCCCTTCGCGACGGCCCTGCCTGGATACTTTGATAAGAACTAGTTATCATGTTTGTCAAACCAATCCATCCGTCACGAAAACGTAGCTGCATGAAATTTATTATTGAAATAGAACGAGAGCGTTTTTCGTGACAGAAAACTAGATGATAACGATAAGTCAATTGTTTTGGGGTTGAAAAGCACCCTCATACCGGTTTAGATAACAGAACAAGATTACGCCATGCTTTTAGAGACCTATGGCCTAGTTCATGAGAACTACATACAATTTCCTTGTAGTTCCCCTTTTCCCAATACGACTCTAGTGTTACAAATTGAGATAACAACATCGCGGAGATCTTGATTTAAAATCAGCCAAGTGGAGATTTATTTTCTAAGGGCATATAAAAAAGAGTGAGGAAAGAAAAACTCTGGACTCAGAGGACTAAGAGAACTCATTGTTTCATGTATTTTACATTTATCAGCTATGCTGAGTGGAAGAACTTGCCAAACAAATATACGTTACAAATTCACAAGGTAGCCTAGCAATAAAGCTATTACGATTACACACTTCGCACTAAATGTATTCCGCAAAGGTTACCATGACTAAATTTGGCAATTAGTTCACTTCGTTTGTTTTTGTTGTCATAGTAAAGAATTGTCAGGGTAGGGTATACGGATATAAGAATTAAGGGCTGCTTTCCAGAAGTAAAGACTGGTGACGTTTGGGCTGCTTGACGTCATAAAGTGTGATATTGTACAGGGATGTTACACTTTCGCACTCCCAATAAGGCCCGGCAGTAGGTATGGTCTTGTGGCCATCATAATGATGATGATGATTATTATTATTATTGTGATGATGATGATGATTATTATTATTATTATTGTGATTATAAATATTATTATTGTTCAATATCGAATGTTATTGTGGCAAATTATATTTGGAGCCACAGGGTGCGGAAATTATTCTCGTAACCTAGGCCCACATTTAGCATTTTACTTCCGAGGGCATCGCTCTCTTTTTTGCTTGAAAAAAAAATCAGCCTGTGCGTGTACAAGTTCCTCTCTTTTTGCCGAGATTTTCTTCATTATTGATACTGTGAGTAGCAACTAACATAAACCTAGTATTGCGTATTTATATGTTAACTGAGCTGTTAGCTCGGGCTCTAGGGCAAATACGAACGTATGATTATTATGATTGTGATTATTATCATTATTATTATCATGATCTTAATTTTAATCGTGATGATCATGATCTGTTTCAGGTAACGGACTACCTAGATTTCATTGATAACCCAACGGATCTC
>JAACYV020120338.1:0-10396 GCA_009936425.2 Chrysaora fuscescens
GCCTCGAGGTGGGATTGAACCACCGACCCGGCATATATAACTTTTTCTCTGTCATATAATGTCCGCGCCTTAGACCGCTCGGCCACACTACCTAATTGCTCCCTAAAATTAGATCCCCAAGACATAGTTACAGAAAAATCTGCTCAAATAATTTCAATAACTTTGTTACAATCAACATAAAAAGCATTGCATACCTCGCCATTTTTGCATTTGAAAAGATGAATGGCTCCAATTTTCTCAGCTGAAAATGTCGTAGAAAATACGAATAGATTTTTGAGAACAGGGTGATTGATGATATGAGTGCAAAGATTGATATTTGTCAGCGGGTATTCTTCGATCAATTCCTGCGACCAGAAAGAAAACAAGCATATCAGAGAGCAACAAAATACTTTAATTAGAAGCAAGCAAGTATTTGCTAACGCAGGCTGTGATAGCGTTAGCTAACGTAGACCTGGGGCATTGCAGCTTCTGTTTCTAGAGAGACATTTATTAAAGAATACCCTTGATACTCATTTACCGACATCGCAAGGATGAACAGCTGAGTTGGCTGTAGGCTTGGACACAGTGTTATAAACGTAATTTGGTTCGATCCTTGGTCGGGCAGGAGATTGTAGAGGAACAAACAGTCTTTGCTTTTATATTTCAATTAACACAGAAGAGCTATTTACAAGATTTATATTTAAATCGACCATCATTTTATAAAGCTTTGAACTCTTGCTTACATGGTTTCTTGACGTCTCAAACTCACAACCGTGAGTCTAGCTCATAACACACCCAAAATCCCAATAGTAACCATATATGGCCTTAATAGACCGTTACAAGTATTATAATTAGTTTAACACAGTTCAGTAATAAGAATTTTACATGAAAACGAGAATAGATGAATAAGAGGTTATAATCGAACAAGATATAACTTTACAACACACAGATTGTGACACGAACGCCTAAACCATTCGGCCATGCCAACACTTGTGCTGTTCAGAAACGTATACAACTTGAAAACCTTAAACTCGCAGCTGAAGAGCGTCCAGCTTCATGCAGAAGCGCTGGTCTTTTAAATGGACATGTCATCAAAAAACTGCAGCATTTCACCAAAATGAATGCCTTTAATAATCCAACAAGTGAAAGGTTATGGCTTACCATGGTTTCTCCATTGGACATTTTGATCAATTCATCTGTAATTTTCATGCTCATAACTTGTGTCCATAATCCACCTTCATCAGCTATTGACTGAAAACAATCGAATCAGTAATCAGTGAATCACTATCAAAAACTCAAAGAATCAGCAATGAATCAAGCATCACACTGGGTCTTCATGATTTATCCTTCGCTGAAGGATCATCTCACAAATACTTCTTTCTAAACAATTCCCCTCACTAATTCAAATTTTGGGGGTAATGCTTGTTATAGCTACTTAGGCATTGAAGAGAAAATATGAATTTATAATGTAACACTCACTTTAAGTCTGGCCAATGCGTCAGCTGGAGATAATTCTGCTTTGAGACTTTCGTGTTGAAAGGATGCAAGATGCTAAAGAAGAATTTGACTAAAATATAATCGGATGAAAAATAATCCCTTAAATAAAATAAACTTTCAACAAATTAGCATTTGAGAATCTTGACTATTTCCAAGGCCGTTGATTCACTTTCAATATTTAAACAACATGTTTTTTTTTCTAAAAAAGAACGCTTTAAACTTTCAAAAAACTAGCATTTGAGAATCTTGACTATTTCCACGGCCGTTGATTTGCTTTCAATATTTAAAGAGTAGCTATGTTTTTTCCAAAAATATCTTTAACTTTAGGTTTAAGGAAAACAATCATAAATCTATGGATCAGCGATATTAAAACGAAATATAACACTAAAATATCAGTAACTCTAACCTCAACACGATATACAGACATCTTGCGGTCGCCCAAATTCAATGATGCAGATTTTCCACTCAAGTTAGTAGACTCGACTAATCCATCTGAAAACGGAACAAAAACAGTTGTTATAGAGTCCAAGGACCTTTCCATGATAAGGCTTGATCAGTAGCTAGGGTTTGAGTTTAAGGGTTGAGTTGTAGGGTTTGTGTAGGGAGTTGGTATCATACAGGAAAGCTCGACGAAAATAAACTGCATAATTAGTGTTAAACTCTTATAAGTTCAAGTTGTGTGTCGCGAGTCAAGGTTTTTCTGTTGAACAAATAAAGGAGGATTCGGAGAAACATAATTTGAATCAAGCTGTGGTGAGAAGAAGCATTCTTCTAAGAAATAAAAAACGTTTTAAGATGGACTCACGCTTAAAACACTATTCTGGTGTGTTTGAAATTGGTTGTTGCAGCCGTTAAATCATGGCCAATTAGAATAAGATCGAGGCTGCCTTAGTTGTCCGATTTCAGACAATAGAGTGGTTTCTGGCTAGATTAAGTACATATACGAAGTGGGAAGCTGCAACTCTGGAAGGTATTTTCAGGAAGAATCACTTCTTAGTAGACCTCGCCTTCAGGTGAAGCCAACTTAGGCAGTTTCTCAGTGCTAGTCTTCTTGCTACTTCTATAGCCAACTTCGTTTACTTTACACCTTGCAGTATTCATCTTGCCTTTCCATGCAACGCCGCTGCAAGTGGCCTACTCTAACGCGGACAACACTCTCGCAACTTCATTGTTTACAATCAATTGTTTCATTTTTTTGTATTCGTCCTGGAACTAAGGCTACATTTACACGAGAGAAAGTTGATCGGAGCTGAACTGGATTGTATCTATCAGTTCCAGTTTTGGTACGGATAAGGCCCGTTTACACGAGACAAGAATACCACTTTTGGGTTTGTAAGGGTATGCGTGCGTATATGCGTATATCGTATATCCACTTTCGATCCGAACCATTTTTGCTCGTGTAAACGTGGCCTTAAACTCTCAACTGAAAGTTTAAGTCGCAGTTAAAGCGGGATTACAAGATAACTACGAACTACTTACAAAAGCTACAAAGGAAGCCTACTTACCACCATGTTCCATACCATTAGACAAATCTCTTTGATTCTGCAATAACAGAAGTAGATTGTAAAACAATGCATCGTTACTATTCACAAGAAGTGTAAAAAGAGCGGAACTGAAAAAGCTTATGTATCATTTGCGGTTGATTGCTTTCCAACAATTAACTGGAAGTACGGATAATTCTTGTTTACTTAAAACACAAATATACTTTTCTGGATTTAGCAAGCGGGAAAAGGAAATGAAAGGGCAAAGAAATTGAAATGAAAAGTTGAAAGGCTGCCCTGGAAAGAAAGTAAGGTCCGGAGGTCTTTAATAGGCTACACGCTGATGGTTCAGAAAAATAAATATAAGCAGATTTATCAGATGAGTGGTTTCCAAATGCTTCACACTGGCTTCGTATATCTTCTTCAAAAATGGTTTCAAAACGTTTTCAAATTCCTTGGTTTTTAAATAACCTGATTAAGATAAATTAAATGTGATAAGTAGCTCAACAAACGATAACATTCCATTTGTGCAACTAAACGCTTTTGAGAGTTTTCATGAACGGAACATCTTTGACAGCTAAAAAAAGGTTCAACTTTAAGACATTCTTTCAATAGCTTTTTGAATTCTGCAGTTATGGCCACGTGAAGGGAAACCCTTAAGACTGTATAAGAGTCATCAAAGGATAAAGCGCCTGGGCAAAGCCTGATGTTATGGTGACAGCTAATACTTCATGACTAACATATAGTACCTCATTACCTTAAATGTCAGTGCTTACTCTGGTTAAACCTTATGCAAAAATAGAGTCAGTGCTCAGGCGCGGATCAGCTCTCTATTATAAGAGGTGGGTGCATCAAATCTGGCAAGTCAAGTCAAGCTAATTGACAAGAGAACGCATCATTTACTGGAGCCAAATTTAAACAGAAAATACATACTTCGACATGGTATATAGCCTGCATGATTAGAGTCAAATCAAAAAGATTTCCGGGTACTTTATTTCCTCATTGGGATGATAGATCAAAAGGCCCTGTTGGAAGGATTTAGGAGTGACGGAGTTGCCAGGCTTTCTCACCAGTATTGAAACAAATTTTATTAGCTTCACAACTTCATATCTGTTTCTTTCTTGGGGCACCCCTTCAGGGCCCGGTAGCCCGGTGGGCTAATCCGCGCCTGTCAGTGCTAGTCCGTTCACCAAAATTGCAGCTTCACGAACTCTGAGTCAATTTCTGAAATTTGCACTAAGATCAAAGAGACCACAGTGCTGCCTTCGACCCCCACTATCCAAGGATTATCGACCTAATGCAAACAAACAGTGCCTTTAATGAGTTGCCATGCCTCCACTGCCAAAGGAGGGGAGCGGGGATAAGCGGTTGTCACTCTACCTTTAAGCACTGCGCATGCTGTTGTTTCCATTTAGGAAATGCGATGAATTGCACGGCACATTATAGATTATAGACCAAAACCACAGTTTTTCTACTATAATAGTCAAACCTGACGATCCTTACAGGGCCTCCTGCTGTTAGTACGCTTTGACTAACTTAGCGAGAGTTTAGTTACAGCGTAGTGCGTTCAGGCCCAGTGTTGAAGCTGGTCGTTGACATGAATCTTCTAGCAAAGTCATCAACCTCATTTGAAGCTAATCCGAGGCTTGTTTCTAAAGATTGTTTTAAGGTTTTGTTCAAGATTTTCTAAATCCGCGGAGATATAAATGACTGACTCCTTACTATCGAAAATCGTTCAACACATGCAAACTTGCTGAAAACTTCAAAGGCACTTTCATAGTTCATAATCTTAACAAAATAGCAATTTGACATACCTTCGCAGGATTTGATCCAATATTGTGGGTTTGCCTGGAAAATAATAAGAAACATGAATAAATACTGTCTAAAGAAAATTAATTCTAGAGAGATTAATCAACGATGTTTTGTGTTGTCCTTGGCATTAAAACTTGCCTTTACGCAAGTGGCGTAGATAAAAAGATTTTTTTCGGAGAATTTGAATAAAATCACAACTTAATTCAAAACCCCTATGAACGTACAATAAATCAAAGATAAATTGACGAGGGTAAGAAAACCTGAACCGAAATTATTGCATTTGATTTAATGATAAGGCAGAGATTTGGGACATCTTCCTTTCCATCATCTGTAGACTAATCATCTTCTGGAAGGGAACCAAGTTCGGGTTTGGGTGCGTGGCATAAGCCAGTTGCATTCAGCGCAGATGAAAAAAGAAAACCAGGATAAGCTATTGTAGCCACGGATAATTATAGAACATCGTTGAATTGTGAAAATCCAGTTGGA
Organism: Chrysaora fuscescens; assembly: GCA_009936425.2. Lineage (NCBI taxonomy): Eukaryota > Metazoa > Cnidaria > Scyphozoa > Semaeostomeae > Pelagiidae > Chrysaora > Chrysaora fuscescens. Next base: position 5,256 of record JAACYV020120338.1, read on the forward strand.
TAAGACGTGAAGTGGCTTTTTAATAGTTTGTTTCAATGCAAAATTGAGCTAAAATCATAACATGGTGAGCAGCGAATATCATAAAAATCAGATAAAAATCAAGAAGACAAACTTACTTCGTCATTATCAAAAAATAATAGAGCACAAATCTTCTCACTACCGAAGGACAACTTTATAATACTCCGTTACTATTTTATTTGATAGGCCTATTTTTCGTAAACTCCTTCCTTCATCTTTCATAATACATCACCTAGCTACTTGAGAATCTTAATTCATTTTCAAAACTGATCCGGTGACTCAGTTTGTGGAACTGCGATATTCCGTAATGTGTGAAGCATTCTGAGAATGTAACCTTTTGACCATTGGAAATTGAAGAAATATGAACATTTAAGTAACAGGTGAGATTGCTTGGGTCAACTTGGGCGAAGTCACACGAAACATGCCTCAATCCAGTCATAACTATGAACACGGTTTCGTTTAAAAAAACATTGGCCACTAGCTGAATAAAATTGGCAGGGACACAGAGGGCGGAATGGCCCTTTTCCCCTGTCTTCTATGCCTCTGGCTACACGCAATGATTATTATCATTCATCTTTCCTATTTACAACCAGTTTTGTTTCGATACAAAGGATAACATAAAACATCACATGGAAACAAAACAAGCCCTTCAGAACAGGAATCTCAACTGGGTTTAGTATGCATGGGAGAGCATATTGTTACTTTATTTTGAAAACCTATTGGTTCCTCATTCCACAGCGAACTACAAATAATTAATTTAAGCGACAATGCCGTGGGACAAAAATATGTAGGATTTCAGTGGCGTGACTGTAGGATAGGTGAGCAAAATCGTTCATAAGAAACAAGCCAATCTCAAGTTCAGTACTTTGAGCAACACACTGACTTCTCAGACCGTTTCACCTTGATGAAGGGCAAGGCCAGAAACGTCAGTCTAATTTTTCTACTCAAGATACTGAAATTTTACTAGTCTCAGCATTTAGCAAATTTAATGAACCAACAACCAATCTTCTGTGAAAATTTTTACTAGTACAACAGAGTCATTGGTTCGTATCATTGAAACTGGTGGCTCACCATTTTTTAATCTCTATATTATAATTCTTAGCATAATGGTGGCTAGTTAATAACAAAATATTGAAATAAGAATAAACAACAGCAGTTTGAAAACAGTTTTGTTATTGACAGGATATTGATAAAGAATTTTGTTTGAAAAAGAATCGTACAGGAAAAATTGAATACTCAGCAATTATGTGTGTTCAACAGTGATTATCAAAATGCAACAGGATTACGTACGACAGGGTTGAGTACAACAAAATCAACTAAACATGTATCTCAACCAAAAAAGTTCCATGATCATTTTCCATCATAACAACGCTCAGCCCAGAAAACATTTAAGATTTCTTATAAATCAAACGAAGTTTGGATGAGCCTTAAGAGATTTATCAATCAGGGAATACATGCAGGGAATAAAATTTCTCTTATTTTCTTAATTTGTCGAATAAAAGATAACGAATCGTACTTTCATGCCTCCACAAACAAAGTAGTGGATCTTTTAACAATCTAGTCTGTATTAACAGAAGCATAGAGAAAAGCCGATTGCTTCCAGGAGCTAACTCCATGGGCAATACAATGAAGGACATTGTCAACAGACAACAGTATGACTGAGTCAGAGTAACAGTCCTACTGACCCTATAACCAGTGACATTCCAAACAGTGAATGTTACTTGGAAAGTACTCGTGTCTAAGACTCCCTTAGGCCAGCAACAGAGGATAATGGAGCCTGTATAATCAGCTGCAAAGCTAACAAACAACAGTATAAACAGAGAGACAAAGAGTAATCTCGGAAGGTTAGCAAGGACAGAGACAAGCAAAATTTATCACAGGCCGGTGATAATGAAATGCCATGAAATTCAAGTTGTAAGGCAATGAAAGAGTCTAATGGGAAGTTACAAAGCTTCGAAACATTGATAACCAAACTCACCTTCGAAAACGATTGCCTGCCTTTCTGAGGTGGAAATTTGTTTTTACGAAACAGGACACGTAATAGGTAAAGAAACCTGATCTCTAACGGAGAGAGTATTCGCAAAGATATGCCACAGTCATTCCATTGGTTGCAGTTATCTTCTTAAAGTATTCAAAAAGCAAAACCGCAAATTTGGCCTTGCTTTGGATTTAACAACATGAAAAGCATTTTGCGCCTATTATTTGATTCCTATTTATAAAATATGCAAATCAGAGGAATCTGAGATAGACTAGAAAGATCGGGTGTTTTCTCTTGTAAATTGAGCATATTTTGGTTTCATTTATTTAGTTTGCATATCTAGGTTTCAATTACCCGGGAACATATCTAGGTTTCATATATAACGGGTCATATCAAGGTTTCATTTTTCAGTTACAAAGTAATAATAATAATCGCAAAGTTTAAAAAACTAATACACGACATAGTGAGGGGATTATGCGGCTTTCAATCTCGTTTACAAACATTTCTTTATAAATCTCAAGCATCTGGTGTAAAGAAATGGCTGATTTTGTGTGACAATTCGCCATGTCATTTTAACAGGCTTGCGTTCAAGTTTGTGTCACTTTTACTCCGGGGGGCAACAAGCATGCTTTAAGCATGCTTCCTTCATCTTCAACAAACCATTTCCTCAGTACCTTGAATTCAGGGATCGAACAATTAAGGATATAGTGGAATGGAATTCGTCCCCTTCTCCCAGAAGGGGGGGGGGGGGTTGGTAGCTCAAGGTGACATACCCGTTGCACACATTTAGGGTCTTGAATTTTGCAATTCACTATTTCCTATTTCTGCTATACAATATTAATATTGTTTCTGGAACAATCGACTTATTATTATTGCTGCTTACGGAAAACGGTAATATACAAAATACTACCGCTTAGGCGTAAAGCTACTACCATCAAGAGTTGAGGGTTTGACAACATTTTGCAACAGGTACGACATTTAACTACCAACTATAACTGACGAAGATTTTCCTTAGCTACTGCATTTTTTAATTTAATTTTCTGTTTCTAAGCAGGTCGTCATCTAAGCAGGTAATATTCGTCATAACCAGGGATTGTTAATTTACGTCAGAAAAGAGATCGTGTCCCTTTCTTAAGCATCGAGAAACGGAGTTGCGGTTGTTTGTGGACAATCAATTTTGTATTTTAGCTCTAACCGTGATCAATAAAGCATGAAAGAATCTAATAAATATTCAGATTATTTCCTATTTCATCATTGGAAAATCTACTTTCATAATCCAAAGATTCCGTTGTTAATCACAGCTTCACGCGATTACTTGTTTATCAACGACAGGCGAACCGTGGCATCAGAGCCTGTTCATATGAAGATATCCTTACCAGCATTGAGTTTTTATGCGATATCTCATTCAACCCCAAATCCAATACAAAATTAGGACCGTATTACCATTTTCCGAGATTGCAAGCAAAGGCGCCGGAACGGAACCGGCAGCTAAAACCATGAATGATTTTATTTGTTTCCAGTATCAATAATCCCATAATGCCGCACGCACGGACGAAAGAAACAGAGGCATTCGACATTCTCGAAGTAGCAGTGACGTTAGTGGCAGCGTGGCAGCGTGGCAGCTCTAAGGCCCAAATGTCTGGGAAACCGAGAGAAATGACGGGCAACCGAGAGAAGTGACGGGCAACCGAGAGAAATGGCGGGTAACCGAGAGAAAAACGAGCAACCGAGAGAAATGGTGGGCAACCGAGAGAAATGACGGGCAACCGAGAGAAATGGTGGGTAACTGAGAGAAAAAACGAGCAATCAAAAGAAATGGTGGGTAACCGAGAGAAAGGCCAGCAACCGAGAGAAATGGCGGGTAACCGAGAAAAACAACGGGCCTCTGAACATTGCTATTTTTGGCTGGAGCACCGAGGCAGTTACCTCGCCCCCCTTTCGTAGGCCTGATAGAAATAGTATAAAGTTACAAAGCTACAGTTATGAAATGCTTCTCCTTGTGGCAACCATGAGAAAAACTAAGAATGGCTTACCTTCGCAAAGGCACTTCGTTTCTAGATCCTTGACTGTACGGAAACGCCATACCAATGTCCTGCAAGAATCAAGAGATTCGCGATAAGTTAGTCAAGAAGCGATTTCAAGCTATACTACCGTGCACTTGCTGCAACAAACTGTCTGACAATGCCAAGATGTTAATGGGAGGATCTGGGATGATCCACTGACAGATACCGTAAGTACATCACAGGAATAGCTTTCATAAAGTATTTAATTAATGCAATGAGAATACATCCGGATTCAAGTAGTCATCATACCACTATAATCCAAACTCGCTCTGCATAATTATAACACGAGTTGTAATACTATATATATACAGGATAATTATACAGGATAATTTGTGAAGGGTTTGATTGATGAAGTGTTTATCATGAATAAATATTCGTTTTACTATGATTATTTTCGCCATATAAGAGTCGAAGAGCCCCAAAATCAAAAGGAGGCTCATTTTTTAAGATAAACTTTTCTGCATGCGTTTATTGTATATCCCGTAGGAAGCCTCGTTTCCGACAGCCTCGGAATCAATAGCCGAGCACAAGCCAAAGTTCTTATATCGAATTGACGGAATCTTAGGATGGATCTGAAGTTGTAATTTAACTATAAATAATGGTTGAACCTCTTACTGAAAGAGTTACCCAATCACAGGTATCAGCAGTGTTGTTTTTTGATTGGTGACTCCATTTTCTGGAACACATGTTTTGTTTTTCTGTGGTTTTTTTCCGGTTTCAATTACTGAATTAATTTTCAAAGGTGGGTGAAGATATAATTATCATTCAAAACTAATGTTGCCAAGCTGCTAGGCAGATTTCCAAGCGGACAACAGGACATTAAAAGATTACGTCATCGCGTGGGCTGGCTCACGTAATGATAAGGAATGCAAGGATGAAACATGTGGCTGACTAATGACGCATAACGTCGGTATTCGTCGTCATAAATTCATTTTAAAACATAGTCAATCGGTAGTAACTACTCTTTTCCGAGAATGTACCACCCAAAGACCCACGGCTGAAGTCCCCAAAAATAACAACAACAAAAATAAGAACAACAAAAACAATAACAACAGCTTGTGTAATGGCAGTGACAGATGGCC